>ML386614.1:0-67754 GCA_005239525.1 Nicotiana knightiana | reverse complement strand
ATAACGATACCTCGGGTGCAATCTAAAGTGAACTGTAATGCAATCTAGCTAGCGTAACTTGAGAGAGTGCGTCTAGTAAATTATCATAATTACTTGAGAGAGATTTATGGTAGATAGAGTGTTCATGATTGATAGAGACAACTAATCAAACTATAAGAAGTATCCGAGAAGGATTTCACCAACGGGGGATACCATAACCTTAGACCTTTATCATAATTGTTTACAGCACATTGTTAGTAATTGTTAGTTATTATTATTGTCAGTAGAACTAGTAAAACATCACCAATTTATATTAAAAAGTCTTGAGAGAATTGATTGAGTAAAATTTGTGTATTCTAAAGCCTTGATTGATACGTAAATTCCATGTGGGATCGACTCTAGGCATAATACCCCGGATTATATTTGCAACGCCCGCTTAGTCTTTTATAAGACATAGTTGAGCGTGATCAGTAGGGTAAGCCCCCAAAACATCATGTTCGCGACCTACTTCTCGCATTCATGAAGAGTAACCAAGACCCAACCCAAGTTTCCCCTTTGCGATCACTAGAGAAGATTCATGATCGCGAACCATGTAACACCAGAAGCCAAGAAGCCACAATTCCTAAGTCGAAAAATGATCTGACGCCTATCCGAAACTCACTCGAGCCCCTCGGGCTCCAAACCGAACTTGCACATAAGTGTAATAACATCATACAAACTTGCTGACATGATCAAAATAACATCCGAAATCATGAATCGGACATCAAAACACATGAAATTTAAAAGTAAACTCAAGAGTAGCTAGAAACACAAACAAGAGTCTGATGCCTATCAAACCAACCCAGAATTGTACTAAAATTTTCATACAAGTTTCAAATAGTAAAATAGACCTATTTCAAGTCCCAAATCCAAAATACGAATTAGATAACCATAAATCAAACTAGGGTCAAACCAAGGGAATTTCCAAACATTCAAATTGCTAACTTTCGGCAAAAGAAGTCAAATTAACCTAGGGACCTTCGAATTTAATTCCAGGCATACGCCTAAGTCCAAAATCACCATTCGAACCTACCAGAATCTTCAAAATACCAATTCAAGGTTGTTTACCCAAAATATTGATCGGTCAACTCAAGTTATTTTTAAAGCCAAAAATCATATTTTCTTTAATTTTTTATGTAATAACTTTCTAGAAAACAACACGGACTATGCACACAAATCAAGAAACATCAAATAAAGCTAATGGAGGTCTTGGAACACAGAAATAAGGTCTAGTACTCAAAATGATCTATTGGATTGTCATATAATATTGTAAGAACAAGGCTCGCTAGTGTGGTGCGCCTTCACCATTAATGAAAAAAAATCTAACAAACCCACTTATTGGAGTGGTGCTCCATTCCTCACCATTTAAGTCAACCTTCATGGAACTCCTATCTTCTCCATCCCTATAGTGACTTGACATCTTTTTTTCATACTCCATCTGTTTGAAAATGATTGACACTATTTTCTTATTAGTTTATTTTTAAAAGATTAATTTTTTAAATATTTTATTAATAAAAATTATTTATAGCCACATAAATACTATGACAGATTTCAGACCACAAGTTTCAAAAGTTCTACATCCATACAAATGCTATGGCTTATTTATGATCACATATCTCAAAAGTCTTTCCTTCTTTATTGAAGTTTGTGCCAAGTCAAACCAGGACAATTTTTTTGAAACGGGGGAGTATTTTCTAACACTACCTTACTGGCTTTATTTCTATTCGAGGAGCTACTCTACTCAAACTCCGTGTCTATTTATTGGAATGCTGTTTAATTATTTACAAATTTTTTAAAAAAACAAATAAATAATTAAAATTTAATATTATCTAAATTATATGTAAAATAGTTATGTTTCTATAAATCAGGTTATTAATGAAATTAAAAAAATTTAAGTTTATATTATTTCTATATATTATTTTTTTTGACACAAATTAAAAAATAATCATGTATAATTAAGAGAAGAACACCTAAAAAGTAGTTGTTCCGGACTGTAAGAAGCTTTGTAAGTGCACACGTGATTGCAAAAACCATCGAACATGAAAATTCACAACAAGTGGTGACTCTGAATTGGAACCAATTCCAAACTAGGTCACTCAATTTGGAATTTCATGCACAAATGCAGGTGCATCTAAGAAGTGTATTTTGACTGTGATAAAGCAAATGGTCGTGAGAGTCTATTTACGAGTATGGGTACAACCAATTACTCATGCGATTTTGTCTAAGAAGACTGGGAACAAATGGACATGCTAGTGTTGTTGAGGATAAAAATAAGCAAAAATTCAAGCAACCAACTTCAGAAAAAAGAAACTCTTCTTGAAGCACCATGGATAAATTTATTTGTAGGGAAACCTTCTGTTGAAAATGATATGAACTTGTCTTACATTTCACCTGAAGTAGTTAATAGCCAATTTGTGGTTAACATATATTGGAGGTGGAACTCGAGGATGTAAAAATGAAGAAAAGCACTTACTATTTATGTGATCGGGGAGACGCCTTGTTATAACTATACGAGCCGATATGTGATACAAATTTGGAATATAGTATCAGAACCAGAAACATATCTCCACGAAGAGGATTATAACATTATCAAATTTTAAATAATTGGGGATTTACATGACATCTTATATGGAGGCCTTTACAGTATTATTGTTGCAGAACCAAAAATATATCTCAATGAAAAGGGTTATCACATTATCAAATTTCAAATAATTAGGGATTTACAGGACATCTTATATGGAGGCCATTACAATATTAATAGTACACCAATTGTCCTCAAGAAATGGACCCCTAATTTTAATTTCAATTTTGAGTTCCACAAATTCCCCTATGGATTAACCCCAAACTCCCATGCAATGCTGGGGTTGCACCTCGTTGAGTAGGATGACCAGTACTATAGGTACTCCATTGTTTGTGGATTGATGCACAACCAAGTAAACTAGGATATCATATGCTGTAATTATTATTGATGGAGTTAATGTAACAAATAGCTTACCTAGTGAAGTAACTGTGAATGACCCCTTTGGTTGCCATTTTCAGCAACCTATCGAATTTGAATGGTGTACTGACCCAATCGATTATTTTTTGGTTAAGCATCTCATTTAGTGACTTGAGATCTTAAGTAGATTCATATGATATTTTATGACTCATATGTATAGTTGGTTCAGTTTTCAAAAGGTTTGTGAGTGATTTGGAACATTTATTTCCTAACAAACGCCCTTAAGTTAAGAGAGTTGATCAAATATTTTAGAAAAACATGCTTGAATTAGTGATTTGAAGTTTCAATAGGGATAATTTATATATTCGAATCGGGTCTCGGTGGCCTGGGAAAGATTCGGCTCTTTTGGTTGAAAGTTGGCAATTTGAATAACTTTAAAATTCATTAGTTTGACTTGGGATTGATTGTTGTTTTATTGCATTTTGTTTGAAGTTTTGAGTCCTTGGATAGGTCCATATTGGTTATTCGGATTTATTTGAATTGTTGAGAGGTGACCCAAATGGCTCGGGAGTAATTCGAGCTAACTTGTGAAATTTAAAATTTGAAGAACGTACGAAAGTTCATATTTGGTTTGAATCTTGATTTTCAGTTGTGATATTTTAGATGCGTTTTGAGACCGTGACAAGGTTGTATATGGTACGCGAACTTCTTAGAATGATTGGACAAGATCTGGGGGAGCTCAAGTCAGTTTTAGCGGAGCAAGTTTTCAAATATTTTAAGTGCGGAAATGTAATTTTCTACACTTAACCTAATTTCAAAAGAGAACTGACCCAATATATAAAGAATTTGGTAAAGAAGACTTGATAAAAGTTGTAGCCTTTGAGTGTAGTATTTAGATTTAGTAATTTTTTTATTTTGATGTCGTTACAAAAATTTATGATTGTTTTAGTGAAGGAAGGGCAATATTTTATTTAAAAAAATTTGCACTAAAAAATTTTGCACCTGTGCATATGAACCTATTAAGTACTTCGACTTTATTTTATTATTTTTTGGAGCTAGGGAGCCTGGATTGAGGCAAATTTTAAAGTGATTTTCTCCTAAGAGGATGGGGGTAAGTTATTCTGACTTAAATCATGATTATAACATGAATCTATCATCGATTTTACCTTAGAATCAAGGATTTAGAAGAGGAAAAATAGATTTTGAGCTAAAACTTTAAAAATAGAATTTTTGAGATTCTGAACACCGACTTAGACTCGAATTTCGAAACTAACCATATATTTTGACTCGTGAGATACGACTTTACGGGATTCAAATTTAATTGTGGGATTTGACCATGTGGCTCGGGTTGACTTTTTGTTGATTTTGTTAAAAATTGAAGCTTTATCATTTGAAATTGATTTCTGTTACCTTAACACACTTCCTTGAGAATTATTTGGGCTAGTTTGGTATCTTTTGATGCATTTGGAGCTAGAAAAGATAGATTTTGAAGAATAGAGCTAGCTCGAGATAAAGTAAGTATCTTGCTTAACCTCGACTTGAGAATATATTCCCTAAAATGGGCTTATGTGTCATATGCTACATGTTTTGCGATGATGCATATGAGAGTTGATGAGCATATATACGGATGACGAAGTTGTGCCATGCTTTGGCTAGATTTTAGATTGCTTATGCCTTGTTTGGTATACGCTTTACTGGATTTACTAGTGTTATGACTTTATGTGCATCTGCACAATTATTTCTATTTTATAGGCATATCTCTTATGCTTTTGTAACATGATAGGATATTATATTTCACGATCTAAGCCCATGGAACGTATTATCCACTTAGGTCCGCACGAATATATCTTTTTTGGGCTATGCCACCTTGAGCCCTTAAAGTGCACGTACGTTGTGAACTTAAATCATGCCATATATAGATATTCAATTTCCTCTTCTATTCTGATGTGGGATTATCCTAAGGTGACATGTGCACCCTTTCCTTAGAAGCTTGCAGCCTAGAAGACCGTCAGTTCTACTTAACTCGCCCTCATCAGCTTGCCCTCCGTCATGGGCATCACATGCATCCCCCCTTGTGACTCTGTGTCCTTGCTTATGTTTGACCCACGATCATACAAAGGGGGATTCGGCTCTTATACCATATTGGTTACGACTCAAGCCCATGGCATGTGTTGTCCGCTTTGGGCCTAGGGCCTCACATATTTGTTTTTTTGGGCTACGCCACCTCGAGCCCTAAAAGCGCACTTACCATGTGAAATTAACTCATGCCTTATATAGCTCCTTTTCCATTCCGATGTGAAATTCGCCTAAAGTGACATGTACATCCCTTCATCAGAAGCATGCCATCCTAGAATCTTGCCATTCCTTCCTGACCCGCCCTCTGTCATGGGCATCACATTATATATAATTATTATTCACTGTATGACTAGTTGAGCATCTTATTCATGCTAGAATAATATTATAGGGATCATTTACATGCTACTTTAACATTATGGCTTTTATGTACTTGTGTTACCTGTTAGAACTATCTAGTCATATACTGTCTCTTTATATGCACAATGTTAGAATATAGATATAGTTCTCATCATTCATCTAAGATGGTTTATATGTGTGGATTCACTTTTCTCTATTGTGGAATCTATTTGGGCATGTGGTTTCTTATTCTTGATTAATTCATTTGTTGGGAGTATGGATTCACATTCCCGTTATTAAAATATTTGTTCGGGCAAATAGATTTATGTACAGACTGCGTCTGGATATGGATCCATCCCTCGAGAGTGACGGAACACCGATATTTCATCGGCCGTGTGTATGCAATGGACATATGAGTTCGTGTCGAACACATGGATTTGTATCGGTTTGGTACCAAGTTTGAGTCTTTATTATGCATAGACATTATAGATTAATGCATACACTCAAACATATAATCTACAAATGCGTATTTATGTATTTTATACATGTATGGGACTAGATAGCAGGTTGTCGGATACTTGAAGAGTATCTATAATGACTCGGCTGGTCATTTTTAATATTAGAGTGTTGTTACCCTATTTGATGCTTCCCATAGTTTATTTTAATATTTTATAACTTGCGAGGATAGTTGGTTTTGTTTTGGAAAAAATTGGGAGTGAATTAGATCACTTAGTTCTATTTTGGAAGCTTAAGTTATAAGAATTGACAAAAGTTTGAATTTTGAATAAATAACCTCGGATTGGTGATTTGTTGGTTCCAATAGGTTCGTATGTTGATTTTGGACTTGGGTGTACATTCGAATTTGGCTTTGGAGGTTCCTACAGGATTTTGACTCTATTTATTGTAAGTTAGCAATTTAAAAAATTGGAGAGTTTATAGGTTTGACCAATAGTTGACTTTGAAAAATTGGGACTTTGGATAGGTTCATTTGTTTGATGAGACTTATGCGCAAGTTTGGTTGAGATCTGAGGTGTTTAGGCATGAATTGAACATTTGGTTGGACGTTTGGAAATTCTTGAACTTAAAAGAAGTTCAAACTGTGGTTTGATCATTGATTCTTAGATGCAATATTGCGTATGTGTTTGGAGGCCTTAGATATGTCGGGGTAGTGTTTATAGACTTGTTCATATGATTTGATGGGTTTCCGATGGCTCGGGTGAGTTTCGAATCAGCCGAAGCATGTTTGGAGATTATTGATAATTTGGTGTCTGGTGTTCATCGCACTCGGGAGGAAAGTCGCATGTTCTCGATGAAGGAATTGGGAATGGGGGTTTTTGTGCTTCATATTTGTAGAGCGAGAGCCACGTTCGCGAATAAGGAGGTTTAGGATATGGCTTTCGTGTTCGCATGTTGAAGGTCGCATTCGGGAAGAAGTCTGGGTAAAGATCCTTCGCATTCACGTAGGGCCTTGTCACATTCATGAAAAGAAGAGGTAGATGTACTTCGAATTTGCGAGTCTCCTATCGTGTTCGCGAAGGAGTATTTGGGCCAGAGGCAGATTTGTGCTTCACGAACGCGAGGCTTGGACTGCGTTTGCAAAGGGTAATGTTGGGCAGACTATATAATTTGTGATTTTCAGGATTTTTTACCCATTCTCTTATATTTTGAATCAAGGCTTGGAGAGGGACAACTTCATGGAGATTTTTATACAAGGCAAGAGTTTAAAGTGTATTTCTAACCCCTAAAACAAGGATTTAAAGTATAGAAATTGGGATTTTTTATATGAACATAAGAGAGTGATTTTGGGATTTTTGAATATAAATGTGGAACCCAATTTGGAATCTACTTATATATTTAGACTCGTGAGGTTATGGGTAGTCGAGATCTACCACTAGACTCAAGTTTTTACCATGTAGGTTGCGGTTGACCTTTGTTGACCTTTTGAGAACTGATTAAAGAATGAAGCTTTCAGTTTGATATTGATTTTTATAGCAGTATTTGACTTGTTTGGGTGATATTTGTCTAGATACGAGTTGTTTGGAGTTTGATTTAAAAGGAAAAAGAGGTTTGGAAAGTTGAAGGTGTTACCAAGTAGAGGTAAGTCTCTTATCAATCCTTGTAAGTGGAAATTCTCCTGATCGGAAATTTATTTTCTACCTGTTTCTTGATTTAGTAGCCACATATATGCGAGGTGACGAGAATATATGCGTAGCTAGGTTAAGATCATATCCGGTAGAGTTTGGTTTATGATTATTCCTTTTTTATACTATGTGAATTAACTATCCATGTTTTATTGATTCTATGACTACGTAATTACTCATAATTATGATTTAGAAGCATGCTTAAGGTTATGGATTGTTAAATTGGGCATTAAGGATTATTTTGTCATGTTGAGCTTTCTTATTAAGCTATAGTCATATACTTGTCTTATTTGACTCAAGATTTGGTGGTTAAATGTCTTAATTTACTCATGTTAAATGTTATGATTAGAATTTGAATGTTGAAATATCTTATTGAACTAGTGTGCTAACTAAATAACATGAATATTTATAGCCATCTTTTAGCCATGTGAGTTTTTATCTACATTTCTTATTTTGTTATGGTGCCTCTTTATTATACTATTTCATATATGTATGCATGAGTTGAAGTGTTGAATATTGAGAAAAGTTGAGGATTTTGGCACTAAGGACACTATGAGAGGATATTTACTATTGGTAATTGATCATTGATTATGAAACGATCAACGCCTGGCTATAGATCTGACCCTATGGATTCAAGTAATTACCCATATTACTTTTGGTCCTGTGAGTGTAGGCACTCGAATTTGGTGCTTGGTTTGAAAATGTGGCCCGTGTCAGGCACATAGATTTATGATGTGAGGTATTGAGAAGGAATTATGAGCATGCATAATTATACATTTTAGACCCATATTGTGGCTTTTATATAAATGTTTGTAGATAGTAAGGGTGGTACATACAGTCAGGATCAAAGCCAAGGTCTCCTGAAGACCCGAAATAACAATAGGCACCGCCGGTGCCTGAGCCTCTCCCGCTGGAGTATATGCGGCGGGAACCTGATCCTGAATGGTAGGTGGACCCTCTGGTGCTACCCCGGCTGCTGCACTGGCTAGTCCCCTACCCCTACCACGGTCTCGACCGTGACCTCGACCTCTCGCTGGTCTAGCTGGTGGCTGGTCATCCTGATCGGTAGCGCGTGTCCTCACCATCTGTGAGAGAATGAAAGAACAGAAGTTTAGATTTCCATAATCAACAAAAGGGCATGACAGAATTCAAGAAAATGAGATTTTTCCTAAGGGTTCTGTAGCCTCTCGAAGATAAGTACAGACATCTCCGTACCGATCCGCAAGACTCTACTAAACCTGCTCATGACCGTTGAGTCATATGTAACCTAGGTTCTGACACCAACTTGTCACGATCCCAAATCCTAAGTAGGCCGTGATGGCGCCTATCATTGAACTAGGCTAGCCAACAATTACATACTGACCTGATACTTCATAATTTCCAAAACTATACCGATCTTTCACAAAAATTCTTTCGTTTAAGCAGTTTAAAGAAACAAAATGAATAAAACAATTTATACACTAGCCCAAAACCTGGAGCCAACCGTCATGAGAATCTACGAGTAGTACAAAATAACCCTACTATCATAATACATCAAGACTCGGAACGAGGAACTAAATACAAAACAAGTAATGGGAAAAGAGATGTTTTGGACACTGAACAGCTACCTCGAACTCCCAGCTATGGCTCCACATGAAGGAAGAGAACTAGCGCTCGGTACCAGCACATGTATCTGCACACAGGGGTGCATGGAGTATTGTGAGTACGCCAACTCAGTAGTAATGAAAATAAATCAAGTCTAAGCAGTAAGAAACACATAAGATCAAATCATCCATTCACAATAAGCTCAGCCTTTCTTTACAACAGTGTATACATTAAATCAACATGCTTTAAAAACCAACTTCAGTAAAAATCCTTTGAAAAGTGTGTTTTCAAAAAGTTTCAGAAAATACCCGAAAAGTTTAGTGTAAAATGAAATAATCATAAATAGGCCCTTGGGCCAAAACATTAATCATAAATCGCCCCTCGGGCAAATCATCACTCAGAATTAGTTGCTCAGCATACCTCATAATCACTCAGTATCAGCCCCTCGGGCAACCTCACTGTCACTCATGCCTGCCAATCACTCGTCACTCGGCACTCGACATTTGGCACTCGCACTCAGTAGGTACCTGCGCACTGGGGTGTGTACAGACTCCGGAGGGGCTCCTTCAGCCCAAGCGCTAATATCAAGCCACCTAGTGGCATCTCATATCCTCACAATCAGGCCCTCGTCCTCACTCAGTCAGAAACTCTCAATAAGCCACTCAGGCTATCAGTAAAACGGGGTACTCGACCCAAAATAGCGTTAAGGCTGAGTTTCAAAAATAATTAAACATAACATGACTGAGTGTAAATCATAAGTCAACACAGTGAGGAAATAGCAGTAAAAGACCCCAAGGGGTCTAAACAAGTCGGCGCAAGGCCCCAAACATGGCTTACAGCCCAAATATAGCAATAGTTTTAAAATACAATTTAACATATGATTTAAAGTAAATACGTAACTCAATAGTTGCTGTGGAAAGGACCAAGTCCAAATCCAAAAAATCAGTGCACGCCACACACTCGTCATTCGGCATGTGCGCCACTTCAAAAATAGTGATAAAATATGAAGTCCGGAGTTTCATACCCTCAGGACAAGATTTATAGTCATTACTTACCTCAACCCGTCCTAAATACTAATCCGCGATGCTCTTGCCTCTCGAATCGGCTCCCGATTTCTCCGAATCTAGCCAAAACTAGATTAACACCATCAATATATGCTAAAGGAACAAGGCCCAATCAAAAACTATCAATTTTGACCAAAATTCCCGACATTGGCCAAACCCGAGCACAAGAATCCTTATCCTTTCCCGAGTCTACACATATATAATGCATCAAAATCCGACCATAATTGACCCCTAACTTCCTTAATTATAAGTCTCAATTTCCCAAGCCCTAAACCCCCATTTTATACCATTAAATCCACTAATTCCGAGCCTAATCCGTCAAATAACAACATAGAATCGAGTTTTTAGTCCGAGAAACATACCTCCACAGAAGACACTTGAAATCCTTCTTCAATTTGCTCCCAAAATGTCTCAACCCACATGCAATAGTGATGAAAAATGCCAAAAATTCGCGGAGAAAAGTATTTATACTTCCTGCTCAGTGAAATCGCACCTGCGGCCTTTGCTCTGCACCTGTGGACCCGCACCTGCGGTCCTAGGTGCGCACTTGCGGAATTCCACTTAAGGCCCAAATCTTGCACCTGCGGTGAATCACCCGCACCTGCGGCTCCGCAGGTGCGGCCCATGTCTCGCACCTGCAACCTTCTCCAGCCTAACCCCTTTTTGCACCTGCGCAAACCACCCTGCACCTGCAGCTACTCTTCTGCAGGTGTGGCCACACCAGAAGCGTGGCACCAGAAGCTTCTTCAACTGCATTTTCCAACTTCTATCCCTCCGATGACTATCCACAATCATCCCGAGCCCCTCGGGACCCCAACCAAAAACACAAACAAGTTGAATAACCTTATTAAAACTTAGTCGAGCCTTCGAAACACCCAAAACAACGCCATAACACCAAAATCACATCGGATTCAAACCTATGAATTTTGAGATTTCTAAATTCCGCCAATGATGCCGAAACCAACCAAAACACGTCCGAATGACCTGAAAATTTGCACACACGTCCAAAATGACACTATGAACCTGTTGCAACTTTAAGAATTCCATTTCGATCCCGATAGCTAACTTTCCACTGCCGACCGGAAATCGCCAAAAACTCAACTTCGCCAATTCAAGCCTAATTCTACACTGGACATCAAAACCACATTCCGAACACACTCCTAAGTTCCAAATCACCTAACGAAGCTATGCGAGCCATAAAATCTACAACCCGAGGTCGTTTACCAATAAGTCAACTCCCAGTTAACTTTTCTAACTATTAAGCCAATTTAAGAGACTAAGTGTCTCAATTCTCACCACGATCACTCCGAACCCGAACCAACTGAGTCAACACAAAATAAATAGGCTAAGAAACATATGATAAATCATAAATAAAGAAAAGGGGGCTAAAATTCTTGGAACGACCGGACGGGTCGTTACAAATAGCTTGGACCGTATTTTATCTCAAAATGAGAACCTTCGACGAAATTTATTTTCTTCGATTTTCTTACCCTCTCACCTTCACGAATTTACTCATCACTTATTTTAAATAGAATAATGCTTATAATCTCAAAATAATCTTGTTCCCGATCTTACGTCGATTAACTTACGACGAAACTTTAACATACAAAAATGAGGGATGTAACATCTCATTTCCGAGCCTTGATCAATTTATTTATGGCGTACTTTAACGTATAAAAATATGGGGTGTAACACATATATCAAACATTACCAAATCCTAAGGGGATTTCCCCCCCCCCCCCCCCCCCACAAGGTTAGCGAAGCCACTTACCTCGAACCAAGCTCAAGCCAATACGAAATAATTCTCTTTCCATGTATATCCGGCTCCGGATGGCCCAAATCTAGCAAAATCAATTACGTAACGTAAATATAGCTACAAGAAACTAATCTAGCTAATGAAATCAAAGCTAAGGAAAGAAAATAGAAATGCCTAAAAATCCTTCCATGTCCCACGTCTCAGAATAGGTAAAAGTCAGAAAATTCACTCACAAGTTCACTCTTACCAAAAATTATCAAAATCCGATGTCAAAATCCCACTAAAAACTCAAACATTTGATTGGGGGACTTTTCTCCCTTTTTCCCAACTCTCTCACTAAAATTCCTTCATTAAATGAAGAAAACAACAACAGATTAATGAAATGCAACCAAAATCGAGTAAGGGATCGTTACCCACAAGCTTCCTCTGAAAATCCCTCGAAACTTTGCCTTAATCCGAGCTCTCTAGGTCCAAAAATGGAGAATGAATCAAACCCTCGATTTCCACTCTTTTCTGTTAAGCTAAATCGCTTCTACGAGCCCATTACAGCAGCTGCGGTTCCTCTTCTGCAGCTATAGTTTCGCACCTGCAAAATTTCATTAACTTCACAGGCTTCACAGCTGCGCACGAATATCCACATCTGCTGTTGTGCTTCCGCACTCAGATGTCCGCTTCTGCGACCTGCCCCCGCTTCTTTGATTCCCTATCCGCAGGAGCGAGTCCGCTTCTGCGGTTCCTCTACCGCACCTGCCATCACTGGCTATCAGACCAGGACCGCATTTGTGATCTCATCCTCGCTTCTATGGGGCCGCACCTACGGACCTTCCACCACAAGTGCAAAAACACCAGATGGTTGATCCCTTCAACAACAACTCAATTTCAATATTTGATTCGTTAAACACCTGAAACTCACCTGAGGCCCCAGGGACCTCCACCAAACGTACCAACCAATCCTAAAACACCATGCAAACTTAGTCGAGCCCTCAAATCACATCAAACAATGCTAAAAACACAAATCACCCTCCTATCAAAACCCAATGAACTTGAACTTTCAAATTTCAACAACTGATGCCGAAATCAACCAAACCACGTCCAATTGACCCCAAACTTTGCATACAAGTTATATTCAACACTACAGACCTATTCCAACTTCCAGAATCGGATTCCGACCCTGATATCAAAATTTCCACTATCAGCCTAAAACTCAAAAAAATTGGACTTTCGCCATTTCAAGCCTAAATAAGCTACGGACCTCCAAAACACAATTCGGACACGCCCCTAAGCCGAAAATCACCCAATGAAGCTAACGGAATCGACGAAACTCCATTATGTAGCCGTCTTCACATAGCTCCAACTATGGTCCAAATTCTAAGACTTAAGCCTCTATTTAGGCACTAAGTGTCCCAAAACACTTCGAAACTCAAACGAATCATCGAACGTGCATAGAGGCATACCTGAAGTGGTAAAAAGATGAGGATAACGGCTGCACATATCCTGCTTTGTCTCCTAAGTCGCCTCCTCAACCGGCTGACCCTATGACTAAACCTTTACTGATGTAATGATCTTTAACTTCAGCTTTCGAACCTGTCTGTCTAATATATCCATTGGGTTCTCAACATACGATAGATTCTTGTCCAGCTTGACTGAGGTAAAATTCAACATGTGATATGGATCACCGTAATACCTCCAGAGCATCGAAACATGAAATACCGAATGAACTCCTGCCAAGCTGGGAGGTAGGACAAGCTCATAAGCAACCTTCCCAACACGCCGCAACACCTCAAAGGGACCAATAAACCTTGGGCTCAACTTTCCCCTCTTTCTGAATCTCATAACGCCGTTCATAGGCGAAACCCAAAGTAAGACCCATTGTCCAACCATAAATGAAATGTCACAAACCTTCCGGTCCGCATAACTCTTTAGTCTGGAGTGGGCTGTGCAAAGTCTATCCTTAATAACCTTAACCTTCTTCAAGGCGTCCTGAACCAAGTCTGTACCTAATAATCTAGCCTCGCCCGGCTCAAACCAACCTACCGAGGATAGACACCGCTTACCATACAATGCCTTATACGGTGCCATCTGAATGTTGGACTGATAACTGTTATCGTAGGCAAACTCCGCAAGCGGGAAGAAATGATCCCAAGAACCTCCAAACTCTATCACACACACACGGAGCATATCCTCAAGGATCTGAATAGTGCGCTCATATTATTCGTCCGTCTGGTGGTGAAATGCTATGCTCAACTGCACCCGAGTACCCAAATCATGTTGTATGGCTCTCTAGAATCGTGATGTAAACCACGTGCCCCGGCCATAGATGGTAGATACTGGCACGCCATGAAGTCTGACAATCTCACGGATATAAACTCGAGCCAGCTGCTCGAAAGAATAGGTAGTCATCACAGGAAGGAAATGAGCTGACTTGGTCAGCCTATCTACAATCACCCAAACTGTATAAAACTTCCTTGGAGTCTGTGGGAGTCCAACAACGCAATCCATAGTGACCCGCTCCCATTTCCACTCTGGAATCTATAACTTCTGAAGAAATCCACCCGGCCACTGATGTTAATACTTCACTTGCTGGCAAATTAGGCACCGAGAAACATATTCCACTATGTCCTTCTTCATCCTACACCACCAATAATGCTGCCTCAAGTCCTCATACATTTTCACGGCAACCAGACTAATAGAATACCGTGAGCTATGCACCTCCTGGAGGATCAACTCACGCATACCATCCATATTAGGCACACATAGGCTGCCCCTGCATCTTCAATGCACCAGCATCCTCAATGCACCAGCATCCCCAATAGTGACCTCCTTAGCATCACCATGTTGAACCGTGTCCTTAAGGACAAGCAGATAGGGGTCATCATACTGACGCTCCCTGATATGATCATAAATATAAGACCGAGAGACCACACAAGTTGTTGGCCCATGTCACTAAATGGGTTTTGAAGATTGACAAATATTGACAAGTTGAACCAGGTCCATCAAAGCATACACATCTGAACGGAGAAGTTGGCATAAGAATCGTACAAGCATAGGAGATATTAGTGACTGCTTAGTATCAAAGAACTAAGAGGATGTCTTCTAATACGAAAAGATTGCAAAATGATGAAGAGAATAGAAGTTGAATTCAGCAAGGACAGAAACGAAGGAATGAAGTTGATTTTAATAAGAACTTGTTCTCGCAGGTAGAATCGGACAAGAACTCAACAACTGACTTTATAAATACTCAAAGTATTACTGCTGAAATTCACGACACAAAGACCCACAAAGACTAAATTGAATCAAGTTCTGAAAAAAAAATTCCCAGATATTTGCAAGCAGAAGTATTGTGCAAAGGCTAAAGTTCAAATAGAAGAAACAGTTCCAACAGTTTATCAGTGAGTCTAGTTGGTTGTAGTAGGATTTTAACATTGTATCTTTTCAGCTTTAATAGAAGCAATTGTAATAGGTACACATCGTTCAAGTTAGATTTAGCTTGAAGTCTGTAGAAATTAGCTAGAGGCTAGTTGATACAAAGAGGATTAGAGTTACTCCTAGGATTACAAAAGAGTTTATGTTGTAAGTCCGTTTGGCTCAGAGTTTTTAGTGAAGTGTTTGAGCAAATTCTNTTTAATATTGTATCTTTTCAGCTTTCATAGAAGCAATTGTAATAGGTACACATTGTTCAAGTTAGATTTAGCTTGAAGTCTGTAGAAATTAGCTAGAGGCTAGTTGATACAAAGAGGATTAGAGTTACTCCTAGGATTACAAAAGAGTTTATGTTGTAAGTCCGTTTGGCTCAGAGTTTTTAGTGAAGTGTTTGAGCAAATTCTACTGAGGAGTAGGTCGTGGTTTATCACCTTTTGAGCCAGGTGTTTTCCACGTAAAATATATGTGTCTTTACTTTACTGCTTTATTATTCCGCAAATAGTAGTAAGTAGTGCACCAAGAAGAACCAGGTTCTTCTTATTCGACAACACTCAAAAATTGGGTACTGCACAATTAACTTATAATATTGTGTAGTATTGAAGTCTAAAACATCAATTGGTATCAGAGCAGGTTATCCTTGAAAAGGCTAACACCTTGGAAAAGATCAAGATGAGTGCACCACCTGGGAACTGGGAAGGTCAATCAACTACAAGGCCACCACTCTTCAATGGCCAGTACTATTCTTTATGGAAGAATAGAATGAAGGACCACATTATTGGAGAGGACTATGAACTCTGTGACATAGTCACTGATGGACCACTTGCAAAAAAAAAGAAAACTGTTGAAGGTGTAGATGTACCTAAGACTAGGGCTGACTGCACAACTGAAGATCTGAAGAAATGGCAGAAGAATGTCAAATCAAAGAAGTGGCTAGTGTGTGGATTAGGACCAGATGAATACAGTAGAATCCAAAGATGCACCACTGCCATGGAAATCTGGGATACTTTACAAGTAGCCCATGAAGGAACAACTCAAGTGAAGAGGTCTAGAGGTACACTACTATGCTTTCAGTATGAAAACTTCACTATGAAAGAAGGAGAGACAATTCAGGAAATGTACACAAGGTTCACAACCTTGACAAATGAACTCCAGTCTCTTGGAAGAATCATACTTGAAGAAGACAAGGTAGAAATATCTTGACAAGGGTTCTGCCTATCTCCTGGGAAAGTAAGATCACTGCTATCCAGGAATCCAGAAATATGGCAACCCTTAGACTGGATGAGTTGATTGGAAACCTCACTACTTATGAACTCAGAAGGAAAACCATGAAGATGGATGCCCCAAAGAAGGAAGTCTAGCACTGAGGATCACTGAGGGAGCTGATCTGGAGGAGGATGAGATGGCCATGATAACCAAAGAATTCAGGAACTTTGTCATGAGGAAGAAGGGCATCTCCACGGGAGGAAACTTTAATAAGGCAAAGGCACCAGAAAGGTCAGCTCATGAGGGATGCTATAAATGTGGCAAGACTAAACATCTCATTAAAATTGTCCTTAGTGGGAAGTAAAGTGGAAAAAGGAAAAATTTGAGAGAAGGAAGAGAAGGAAGGAACAGGTTCAACCCAAGACAAACACAACAAATGCTATAGTTGCTGCTTGGGGGGAAAGTTCAGATGAAGAATCAGAAGATGGTGAGACAGAAGATTAGGCTCTCATGGAAATTGGAGAATCTGATGAGGAGACTTATGAAGAACCAGAGGTAAGTGTCTCAAAACTTAAAACTAAAATAATTTTTTTATCTAAGGAGAAACTCTCTAAGTTTCTACTTGACCTCATTGATGATTCTGAGGAAACAACCAAAGAGAAGGATCAACTATCTAAAGAGTGTGCAATGCTAAAAGAAAAATGCATCGACCTAGAGATAAGGGTCAGTGAATCTGAAAATAAAAACATTGTCTTGATGAACCAGGTTCATCCACTCGAAACTGAGATTCTAGAGCTAAAATCTTAAAACATAAAGTTAAGACTAGGATCCAGTAAAAAGGTAGTTGATCACTCTCATGTCATGTTAGAAGAAAACATAGAAAAATTAAAAGAAGACGTATGCCAAGGACGAGCAACTAAGAACTCTTAATGAACAACTTGGCAAAGTCAAACATGAATTTGATCGAACCTGTAAATGGAATAAATCCTCTGACGCACTGATATGGCTTCAAGAGAATCATAGTAGCAACAAAAGACGGATTGGTTTTGGGAGTCAATTGCCTAAGTGGGATCCCAAAAGCAAGTATCTCACTCTCCCTGAAAATAAAATCTGCACCCATTGTGGGAAGACTGGCCACTATAAATATGAGTGTGCTGTAAAAGAGAAGGCCAGTCAGAAAAATGAGAGTTTCATTAAAAAGAAAAACTCGCTACCAAACTGCGCCAGAAAAAATCTGATTCATCCATTCTCTCGTAGAAAAGGATCCAAACTAGTTTGGGTTCTTAAAACTAACCCCTAATTTCCTTTTGTAGGTTCAAGTGAGAGGAGACAGCCAGATTTGGTACTTGGATAGTGGCTGCTCAAAGCATATGACTGGGAACATGGAACTGTTCCTTTCACTTGAAAGTCTCAAAGGAGGAAATGTCTCCTTTGGAAACGGAAAGAAACGTGAAATTATTTGTGTTGGTAAGGTAAATAAGGATGATACACGATTTATTGAACATGTGTATCTAATAGATGGCTTGAAATATAGTCTGATCAGTGTATCACAGCTATGTGACAGAGGTAACTTGGTTGCTTTTACTTCTACAAAATGTTTTGTGATTAACCTGCTTACTAACAAGATTGTTTTGCAGGGAAAAAGAATGAATAACATATATGTCATAGATTTTTCCACACTGTCTGAAAATGAACTCACTTGTCTAAGTGTGTTGGAGAGTGATCCCCTCCTATGGCACAAACGACTTGGTCATGCAAGTCTAACTCAGCTTAACAAACTAGTCTTTAAGGACTTAGTGGTAGGACTTCCTAACATTAAGTTCAAGGAATACAAAGATTGTGAGGCATGTGCCAAGGGGAAGCAGGTAAGGTTCTCTTTCAAAACTAAGAAAATGTTCAGTACCACCAAGACGTTGGAACTGGTTCATATGGATCTATGCGGTCCTATGAGAACTTTAAGTAGAGGTGGTAAGAGGTATGTGATGGTGCTAGTTGATGATTTTTCAAGGTTCACTTGGACCTTATTCCTGTCATCTAAGGATGAAGCATTTGATATATTCACCTCATTTGTTAAGAAAATTCAAAATCAATTGGGACATCAAATGGCATCAATAAGATTATACCATGGTACTGAATTTGAGAATATTAAGTTTGCTGAGTTCTGTGATGAACATGGTGTTAATCATAATTTTTCTACTCCTAGAACCCCACAGCAAAATGGGGTTGTTGAAAGGAAAAACAGAACTCTTGAAGACATGGCAAGAACCATGCTTTTATCAAGCAAATTACTTCACAACTTCTGGGCATAAGCAATTAGCACTACATGATACATTATTAATAGATGCATGACCAGAACTACGGTAGAGAAAACTCCCTATGAATTACTTAAAGGGAGAAAGCCCATCATATCCCATCTTAGGGCTTTTGGATGCAAGTGTTATGTTCATAATAATGGCAAAGATTCTCTAGGAAAATTTGATAATGAGGGAGTGTTCTTGGAATATTTAACACATAGCAAAGCTTATAAAATATACAATAAAAGAACTATAAGGAGAAATATGAGGAGCTTGGACTGGTGAGGAGAAATGACCACATTGAAGCACCTATGACAGATGGAACAGGTGATGGACCAGGTTCAACAACCCCACGCAACTCGACAGGGGGAATTCTGCATGGAAATACTGGACCTGATCCTGTTCCACAACTACAAGATAACATGGAACAATCCAAAAGTGAACAACTGGTACTCAAACCACACAGATATCATAGTTCTCACCCTCTTGAGAACATCATAACAGATTTGAGATCTGGAATGAAAACTAGATCCTCCTTGAAAATTTATGTGCGTTTTATGCATTTCTATCCTTGATTGAACCAAAGAACATTGCTGAAGCCCTCCAAGATGATGATTGGGTAACAACCATGCAAGAAGAGATGAATAAATTTGAAAGGAGTCAAGTATGGCACTTGGTACCCAGGCTACTAGACAGATCAGTAATTGGCACCAAGTGGGTCTTCAGGAACAAGCTCGATGAGGATGGAACAGTTACAAGAAATAAGGCTACACTGGTTGTTCAAGGATACAGCCAAGAATAGGGAATTGACTATGATGAGACCTTTGTTCCTATGGCAAGATTGGAGGAAATCAGACTTCTTATAGCATTTGCTGCACACATGGAATTCACTCTTTATCAGATTGATGTAAAGAGTGCCTTTCTTAATGGCTATTTGAAGGAAGATGTATTTGTAAAACAACCTCATGGTTTTGAAAGAAAATAATCACCTTATCATGTATATAAACTTGACAAGGCTCTCTATAGTCTCAAGCAAGCGCCTAGAGCTTGTACGAGAGATTGTCAAAATTCCTGCTGGAACATAGGTTAAAACGAGGCAAGATAGACAGTACTTTGTTCCTAAAGGGAAAGGGAAAGGGAAAAGATCTTATGATTGTGCAAATATATGTTGATGATATCATATTTGGGGCAACTACTGAAAAGCTGAGCAATGAATTTGCTACATTAATGGGGAGTGAGTTTGAAATGAGTATGATGGGTGAGCTAACCTTCTTCTTAGGCTTGCAAATCGAACAAACTCCACATGGCACAATGATACATCAACAGAAGTATGTGAAAGAACTCCTCAAGAAATTCAAAATGGAGGATTCAAAGGAGATAGATACCCCAATAGCCACAACTACAAAATTGGATGTGGATGAACCTAGTTCATCCGTTTATCAGAAGACATACAGAGGGATGATTGGGTCTCTACTCTATCTTACTACAAGTAGACCTGATATTGTGTTCAGTGTGGGACTATGTGCTATGTTTCAATCCAATACAAAGGATTCCCACCTCACTGCAGTAAAAAGAATTTTAAGATATTTGAAGGGCACCACCGAATTGTGCATTTGGTATCCTAAAGGTACTAATTTTAACCTTGTAGGATATGCTGATGCTAACTATGCAGGTTTCCTGGTTGACAGGAAAAGTACTTCAGGCATGGCTCACTTTTTGGGCTCCTTCATTGTCTCTTGGGCCACCAAGAAACAAAATTCAGTAGCCTTGTCTACTGTTGAGGCTGAATATGTGGCTGCAGCCTCTTGCAGTGCCCAATTGCTATGGATCAAGAAAAAACTCCTGGACTTTGGTATAGATGTGGGATGCATTCCTATTTACTGTGATAACACTAGTGCAATTCGTATGACTAAGAACCCGGTTCATCACAAAAGAACTAAGCACATAGATGTTAGGCACCATTTCCTGAGGGATAACTATGTAAAGGGAATGATCTCAATCGAATTCTGTGCTACTGATCGTCAAATTGCTTATATATTTACCAAAGCATTGAGTAGGGAGAAGTATGAGAGAAACAGGCTTGAATTAGGGACGATTAAGATCACCTAATTGAAAAACAGAATTGAAAAAAAAAAGTTTTTTTGGCTAGAAATTTTTAATTACGTACTTAATCAAATTAATCATTGCTCAGTACTATGTCTTTGTTGCCATACTCTTTTGCCATGTATTAATATGATTCACTAGTCACTAATGATGTTTCTTTATCTTTGTGAATTGAGGCAAAATAAAGATTTTTAACAGGATGAACCTGGTTCATCCATGCTGGTTTACGTGACTGACAAGGTACGTTCTCATCTCCATACATGTATTAATTCAAGTACAGTCATACATGAGCAGGACTCTATCCATTTATGGTTCAAATTCAATTCTCGTACTTACCTAAATAATGAACCAGTTTGAAGAAGTCCCGTCTCAATTAATTGGCCTAGTGTTAAGGGGAAAGTAACTGTCTAATCAATGTCCAATCGCTAACAGTTCTTAATTGATTAGGATCCTACTTGGGTTAATACACTTCCGTTGTAATCTCCCCAGCCAAAATTTATAAATAGTCCATCAATTACCCATTGTGCATAAAACAACAGTCGAACCTTGTTCAACTTACTCAACTCAAAATCTCTACAGCCTGTTATTTTCTTCTCTCCCTAACAAAATCAAAATCATGTCGTCTCCTCCATCATCTTCTTCTGACTCATCACCAAACAAAGATTATGATGGGGGAAACTATGAATCCAACTCAAACTATCCCTCAGTCTATAGTTCCGAGTCTCCTAAAAAATCATCAACCCCAGAACACTATACAATCCCTGAACCCACACCAAACCCTACCCTAGCCCCCAAAACTCGTCGTGTTAAGGTTCTTGCACGTAAATCTGTGGCTTCTGGTTCAAGAGAAAAATTCTTGGAAGAATTGTTACGTGTTGAGGAAGGCTCCAAACCAGAATCATCCAATGATTCATTAAAATTAGCCAATGAAGATGAAGCACCTGGTTCATCCAATGCTGAGAAAGGTAATACTGAAGTTACCTCTGATTTGAATGCTGCTGAAAATCGATTTATGTTGGTGGGGTCTGTGGTGGATGTGGAAGTGCCAGGAAGGAAACGAAAATTTGGGAAAGAGAAAAATCTTGAGAACGAGGGTAAGTAGATGTGAGGGGATCCGGGGAGGATGGTACCACGCTTGAAATTTGTGGCCCCATTCTTGAAAATCTTGAAGAAGATGTCATGGTTTTAGGGGGAACTACTGAAGTTGAGGAAGCTGCTGCTGGGTTGGAGAAGTTAATGAAGTAAATAGATGAACATGTTTCTTCTGGGGATGAAACATTGGCTTTAAGACTGAAGAAGCTGGGGGACTCATACAACCCCAAGAAGAGAAGGACTCCAAAGTCCAAAAAGTCTAAAGGCTCAGTTCCTTAAAAGAAAAGGAAGACTGTTGAATCTGTGGGTATACCTGTTCCTAAGGTACGTGCTACGAGAAATAATGTACGAGAAGAGGAGGAGAAATTGGAAAAAGCTCTACAAGAGAGCAAAAGAAAGAAGGCAGAGAAGGGGAAAGCAAAGGTAGGGGAACCTGTTATGGTTGATGATGAAGGGTTGTTGGACCTTGTCCAACAAGAAGAGGAGGTTTCTCTAGTAGTTATCAAGACACCCAAGCCCAAAAAGTCTAAGACTTCTTCAAAGAAGTCAGCTACTGTGTCCATCACCGCTGGGAGTACTGCTTCAAGGACATGGTCTAAGATAAAGATGGTGAAGAAAGTACAGATTGTTGAGAGGGATGATGATCCAGAATGGAGTGGAGAGGAAGAGAAGGAGGTTGGAGAAGTGTCTACTACAGAGTTTCCATGTTTAGCAAGAGAAAAATCTTGAAGGGAAAATTGTTGAAGGATTTAGAGGAGCCTGGAATGAGGAATTTACTGGATTTCTGGCAACGCCGGGCTGGAAGGACATGGTCCATCACATGGAAGGCAGGTTGGTCAGAAATGAAGTTGTGGAGTTCACGGGGAATGCCACAGTCATTGGAAGTAGGGTCACCTCATTGTTCAAGGGAGTTGAAGTCTCTTTGATGCTCAAGAACTGGGAGTCATTCTAGACATTCTACCTGAGGGTTATGAAGACTACACGAGGCAGAGATGGCCTTGTTTAGATGGAATGGCCTTAGCTCTCAATATCACCATATTCTTCTACGACAGTGAGAAGGAGCTTGAACCCAGGGCTGTGTACAAGAGTGAGATGAAGCCTGAGCACAAACTGTTCTTTGAATTTGTGATCAAATTCCTGCTGCCCAGACAAGAACGAAGACACACTGCTAATTACAGGGATTTAACCCTCATGGAGTGTCTATACAAGGGCAAGCAGATCAATTGGCCAGCTTTTATCATCCAGCTCTTGGAAAGAGTGGTGAATGGCACCAAAGCCCATGCGATCCCTTATGGCTTTATTCTGACTGCAGTTCTTGCTCATTTTGGAGTTCCTACAAAGAAGTCTAAGATGGCTACTGCTAAGGATTTATTTAGGACGGACACTCTGTTGTCTTGTGATTATATTGTCAATGCCCCGGCAGATGAACCTGGTTCATCTCAGAAGCAACCAGTCAACAGCAAGGTTCGTACTCTTGTGCAGGAAAGCGAGTTAAAGGATATGGAGATCCTTCGATTGAAGTCTCGCTTAATTGAGGTTGAAGTTGAGCATGATGCTCTCAAAGCTGAGTTAGCAAAGGAGAAGGAGAAAAATGAAGGTGTTTTACACCAAATGTTGTCCCTTCTACAAACCAAGAACCCAGCCTCATCTGCACCCTCCCAGCCTTAGGAATGTCTAGTTCTACCCCCTCCAAACCTATCAAGTGCCCAGTTCAGGACAGTGTCTAGTTTGTTTCAGTTTTTATTCTATTTTTCTCATGTTTTTGCTGTTTTGATTTTAATCTGTTTTGGTGCTGATCATCCCTGTTAATCAATGAAAGCTTGTTGTTTTGAAAAATGACTCCAATTCTTATTTAGCTTACATTATTAGTTTCTTGTGATGATTAATCATGTTTGCACCTAAAATTGCCTAAATTGGCCATGAGTAAGAATTAAAACTACTAAGTATCATTTTGCAACTTTTCGATGATGCCAAAAGGGGGAAGATATGTTGTGTGATATTTATAACCTAATGAACCTGGTTCTGAATGATTAATGCTTAAAAATATACAAAGTATTTGAAGTGTATACAGGATAAAAGCACAGAGTTTGTCGTCATCAAAAAGGGGGAATTTGTTGG
Source organism: Nicotiana knightiana (assembly GCA_005239525.1). NCBI lineage: Eukaryota > Viridiplantae > Streptophyta > Magnoliopsida > Solanales > Solanaceae > Nicotiana > Nicotiana knightiana. Next base: position 43,611 of record ML386614.1, on the reverse strand, counting down.
CCCATGTCACAGAATGGGTTTTGAGGATTGACAAATATTGACAAGTTGAACCTGGTCATCAAAGCATACACACCTGAATGGAGCAGTTGGCATAAGAATTGTACAAGCATAGGAGATATCAGTGATTGTTGAGTATCAAAGAACTAAGAGGATATCTCCTAATACGAAAAAATTGCAAACTGATGAAGAGAATAGAAGTTGAATTCAGCAAGGACATAAACGAAGGAAGGAAGTTGAGTTTGATAAGAACTTGTTTTCCCAGGTAGAATCGGACCATAACTCAACAACTTACTTTATAAATACTCAAAGTACTATTGCTGAAATTCACGACACAAAGACGCACAAAGACTAAATTGAATCATGTTCTGAAAGCAAAATTCCCAGATATTTGCAAGCAGAAGTATTGTGCAAAGGCTACAGTTCAACTAGAAGAAACAATTCCATCTGTTTATCAGTAAGTCTAGTTGGTTGTAGTAGGAGTTTTAACATTGTATCTATTCAGCTTTAATGGAAGCATTTGTAATAGGTACACATTGTTCAAGTTAGAGTTAGCTTAAAGTCTGTAGAAATTAGCTGGAGGCTAGTTGATACAAAGAGGATTAGAGTTAGTCCTAGGATTACAAAAGAGTTTATTTTGTAAGTCCTTTTGGCTCAGAGTTTTTAGTGAAGTATTTGAGCAAATCATACTGAGGAGTGGGTCGTGGTTTTTTCACATTTTGAGCCAGGTGTTTTCCACGTAAAATATATGTGTCTTTACTTTACTGCTTTATTATTCCGCAAATAGTAGTAAGTAGTACACCAAGAAGAACCAGGTTCTTCTTATTCGACAGCACTCGAAAATTGGGTACTGCACAATTAACTTATAATATTGTGTAGTATTGAAGTCTAAAACATCACAAGCCAATACTCGACTCAGCTTAGAAATATCCAATCCCATAAACTGGCTGGCTAAGACATTAACATCCATCACCATGGGCCTCTCTGCTGCTGGTAGATATGCTAAACTCCCCAATCTCTCTGCCCAGCGACTCAAGGCATCGGCCATCACATTGGCCTTCCCCCGGTGGTACAAAATAGTGATATCATAGTCCTTAACACCTCTAACCACCTCCTCTAACGCAAATTAAGATCCTTTTGCTTGAATAAATGCTGCAAACTTCGGTGATCAGTATAGATCTCAACGGGAACCTCGTACAAAATAGTGCCTCCAAATCTTCAAGGCATGAATAATAGCAGCTAACTCAAGTTCGTGGATAGGATAGTTCTTTTCATGCACCTTCAGTTGCCTGGACGCGTAGGCAATCACCCTACAATCCTGCATCAACACCGCGCAGAGGCCAATTTGTGACGCATCACAATAAACTATATAATACCCGAACCTGAAGGCAATACCAATAATGGAGATGTAGTCAAAGTTGCCTTGAGATTCTGAAAGAAATCCTTACACTCTTCCATCCACTTGAACCGAGCACCCTTTTGGGTCAGCCTGGTCATGGGTGCTGCAATAGATGAAAATCCCTCAACAAACCAACGGTAATACTCCGCCAAACCAAGAAAACTTGGGATCTCTGTAGCTGAGGATGGTCTGGGCCAACTCTGTACTGCTTCCACTTTCTTCAAATCCATCTTGATCCCTTCACTCGATACCACATGACCAAAGAATGCCACGGAATCTAACTAGAACTCACATTTTGAGAATTTTACATATAGTTTCTTTCTCTCAAGGTCTGAAGCATTGTCCTCAAGTGCTTCTCATGATCTTCCTGACTCCTGGAGTACACCAGAATGTCATCAATAAAGACAATGACGAATGAGTCAATATAAGGCCTGAATACATTGTGCATCAAATGCATAAATGTTTTTGGGGTGTTGGTCAGCCCAAATGACATAACAAGGAACCCGTAATGACCATACTGAGTCCTGAAAGCAGTCTTCGGGATATCTGGCTCCCGATCTTCAACTGATGATAACCTGAACGCAAATCAATCTTGGAAAACACTTGGGCACCCTGTAACTGATCAAATAGGTCATCAATCGAGGTAAATGATATCGGTTCTTCACTGTAACTTTGTTCAACTGGCGATAATTAATGCACATACGCATAGAACCATCATTTTTCTTTACAAACAAGAAAAGAGCACCCCAAGGTGACACACTAGGCCAAATAAAGCCCTTATCAAGTAATTCTTGTAGCTGTTCCTTCCACTTCTTCAACTCAGGAGGGGCCATACGATAAAGAGGAATATAGATAGGTTGAATGCCCGGCAACAAATCAATGCCAAAGTCAATATCTCTATCGGGCAGCATGCCCGAAAGATCGGATGGAAATACATCAGGGAAATCCCTCACTACTGGGACTGAATCAACTATAGGGGTATTAATACTGATGTCTCTGACATAAGCTAGATACGCGTCACACCCCTTCTCAACCATTCGCTGAGCTTTAAGAAATCAAATAACTATATTGGGAGTGTAATCTAAGGTACCCCTCCACTCTAATTGCGGTACACCTGGAATAGCGAACGTCACAGTCTTGGCGTGATAATCAAGAATAGCATAATGGGGTGATAACCAGTCCATGCCCAAGATAACTTCAAAATATACCATGCTAAGCAATAATAAATCGGCTCTGGTCTCAAAACCACGAAGAATGATCAAACACGATCGATAAACGCGGTCTACCACAAGAGAATCTCTCACAAGAGTAGACACATAAATAGGGGAACTCAAAGAATCTCGAGATACGCCCAAATGCGGGGAAAAATAAGATGACACTCAAGAATAAGTAGTGCCTGGATCGAATAGAACCGATGCAAATCTATGATAGACCAGAATAATACCTGTAATGAAAGAATCAGAGGCAACAACCTCGGTACGAGCAGGAAGGGCATAGTATCTGGCCTACCCTCCCATTCTAGGGCGACCTCTACCTCCTCGACCTCCACTTCTAGCTGGCTGAGCAAGTGGAGTCAACTGGTGATTTAATAGCTTGGGAACCCTGTGGAGAACTCTTTGGATGAGAAGTATGTGGAGGTTCACCCCTCCTAAGCCTAGGACAATCCCTCACCATACGGCGAGTGTTTCCATACTCAAAACAAAGTTTGGGAGGGCGTGGTGGTTGTGGCTGGCTCAGGCCAGGTCTGTTGGACTGACCACTGAAAGTACCCCGTGCAGAAGGCACAGTAGATACTGGAGGTGCATAATAAGGCTCTTGAGGTCTAGGACGAGCTGGAATACCATTGGCGGCTGAAAGAGTTGAATGAACGGGGTGACTCACATAGCCCCTACCATGACGAACTGTGGCTGGGGCACGGGCACCAGAATAGTGACCTGACACTCGAGACCTCTTGGCATATCTCTCCTCCCTATCCCGAGAAAGCATGCCCTCTACTCTCCTAGAAATACTAACCACTTGCTGATACGCGATATCCATCTCTAACTCCCGGACCATGCTAGACCTGATATTGGAAATGAGCCCCTCAATAAATCGCCGAACCCACTCTCAAACTATAGAAACCAAGGTCAGTGCATGCTAAGCCAAGTCACTAAAATGGACTACATACTCTGAAACAGTCATAGTACCCTGACGCAACTACTCAAACTCCACGTGACATGCATCCCTGAGGCCTTGAGGGACATACTCCCTCAAAAACATATCCGAGAACTGAGTCCATGTAAGGGAAGTTTCCTCAGCTCGACTGTCCAACTCAAAAGTAAGCCACCACTAATAGGTTGCCCCTCAAAGCTGGAAGGCAGTGAAAGAAACCCCACTCGACTCTACTATGCCCATAGTGCGGAGGATTCGGTGGCACTCCTCCAGAAATCCTTGAGCATCTTCTGATTCTAGACCACTGAATGTAAGAGGGTCTTACTTATTGTACCTCTCAAGCCTCCGCTGATCCTCATTTGAAATTACTGCCTTACCCTTGGGCTGAACTAGGGCTACAGGCGGTGCTGGTATAACCTCTGGGATCTGATCAATATGAACGCACTGCTCTGGGGTGCGTGCGGCAGGAGTCTGTGCTCCTCTCCCGCCTGAGATGTGGCTGCAGCAAGGGGAATCAACCCTGCCTGAGCTAGAGTGTTGTACATACTCATGAACTGTGCAAGGGTCTCCTGAAGAGCTGGAGCAGCATTAGTAGGCTTATCAGGTGCCTATGCTCCGGCTGGAGCTATTGGTGGCTCATCTACAGCAGCTCGTGCGGGTGCTCTGGCTGCACCACATGCACGTCCTCAGCCTCGTGCGGCTCCAGCAGGGGGTGCGGGTGCCTGGTCATCTTCGGTAGCACGTGTCCTCACCATCTGTGAGAGAATAGAAAACAGAACTTTAGAATTTCGAAGTTAATAATCTCGCACGACCAGGAATAAAATGAAGTGGAAATTTTCCTAACAGTTCAATATCCTCCCAAAGATAAGTACAGACATCTCCGTACCGATCCGCGAGACTTGAATAAACTGGCTTATGACTCATGACTCCTATGAACCTACAGCCCTGATACCAACTTAACACGACCCAAGTTCTCCCTCTGTGAATCGTCGTGATGGCACATAGTCCCTACCACTAGGTAAGCCTAACGTTGCGGAAAAAGGAACGGAAAAAACATAAAAGCTGTCAACGAACAGGTAAATTTAAACAAGGAAATGAGATGTCGCTCGGCATCTCTAATAATCACTTTCGAAAAGTACTAAAAATCTCCCAAAACTCGGAATGTCATAAGTCACAAGCTATAGAAGGAAAACGGTGCTTTTAAACTCCAGAATCTAACAATGAATAAAATACAAGAAGTCTTTAACTTGAGGAATAGTAGATAGGGACTCCGAGGTCTGCGGACGCGGCAGATATACCTTGAAGTCTCTATAGTCGTCTCGTCTCACTGGCAATGCAACTGATGTGCGGTACTTGGATCTACACACGAAAAACATATGCAGGAAAGGGCATGAGTACACCACATTGGAACCCAGTAAGTGCCAATCCTAACCTCGGTCAAGTAATAACGAGATCAGGTCAGGGCCTTACTGGTATATATAAAATAAAATAAGGCAGAATGAAATATCGTAGTAAAGATAAATACTAAAATTTAACGAGAATGAAATCACAGAAAAACAAAAGCTCAGAACACAAATATAATAACAGGGGATCTCCCAGGATATCGTCCCATAGTCCCAAACGTAAATATGTAGGGGGATCAACCGAAATACCATTTTGTAGTCCCAAACGTAAATGTGAAGGGGGATCTACCGGAATATCGTTCCGTAGTCCTAAAGTAGATATGCAGAATAGGGGGATCTACCAGAATACCGTCCTATAGTCCCAAAGTAAATATGGAGAACAGGGGAATCTACTGAAATACCGTTCTATAGTCTCAAAGTAAATATGCAGCTCAACCAACAGAATAACAGTTACAGCAAGAAAGTCACAATTTAGGCTAAGTCCGAGTCAAGGAAGAACAGGAAATTTCACTAAACATGCTACACAGAGTTCAGATAGGTAGTTAAGGCAGTTAAAGCACGTAGGCATGCTTTTCTAAACTAAACAGGATAATTTACATAGGCTAGTGTAGCTCAATTTAAGGAAGCCAGATGTTTTACTTAAGGAAAATGGAGTTTTTCAACAAATAGCACGTGTACGCACTCGTCACGTCACGCAGACGGCGCTCATATATCAAACAGTACCAAATCCTTAGGGGACTTCCCCACACAAGGTTAGGCAAGCTATTTAACTCGAAACAACCTCAAACCAATCCGAAATAATGTTGTTTCCACGAATATCCGGCTCTGGATAGACCAAATCTAGACAAATAAATTACATAACGTAAATATAGCTACAAGCAACTAATCTGGCTAATGAAATCAAAGCTAAGGCAAGAAAATAGAAAAGCGCCCAAAAATCCTCCCATGACCCACGTCTCGGAATCGAGTAAAAGTCACAAATAATTAACACACATTCACTCACGTGTTCACTCGTACCAAAATTATCCAAATTCAATATCAAAATCCAACTCAAAACTCAGAAATTCGATTGGGGAACTTTTCCCCAATTCTCTCACTCAAATTCCTTGATTAAATAAAGAAAACAGCAATAGATTAATGAAATGCAACAAAAATCGAGTAAGGAATCGTTACCCAAAAGCTTTCTCTGAAAATTCCTCGAAATTTCGCCTCAATCTGAGCTTTCTAGGTCCAAAAATGGAGAATTAATCAATCCATGGATTTCCTCTCTTTTCTACCCAGATAAATCGCTGCGAGCCCATTACCGTACCTGCGATACCGCTTCTGCGGCTATAGTTCCACACCTGGGGAATTTCATTAACTTCCCAGGCTTCGCACCTGCGCACGAATATCCACATCTGCGGTCGCGCTTCTGCGCTTAGATGTCCGCTTCTGCGACCTGCCCCTGCTTTTACGATTCCATATCCGCAGGAGCGAGTCCACTTTCGCGGTGCTTTTACCGCACCTGCGACCACTGGCTACCCAGACCAGGACCGCATCTGCGATCTCATCCTCGCTTCTGTGAGGCCGCACCTACGGACCTTCCACCGCAGGTGCGAAAACACTAGATGACTGATCCCTCCAGCAACAACTCAACTTCAATCTTTGATCCGTTAAACACCTGAAACTCACCCGAGGCCTCCGGGACCTTCACCAAACATACCAACCAATCCTAAAACACCATACGAACTTAGTCGAGCCTTCAAATCACATCAAACAACACTAAAAACACAAATCACCTTCCAATCCAAACCTAATGAACTCGAAACTTCAAATTTCCACAACTGATGCCGAAATCAACCACACCACATTCGATTGACCCCAAATTTTGCACACAAGTCATCTTCAGCACTACTGACCTATTCCAACTTTCGAAATTGGATTCTGGCCCCGATATAAAAAAATTCAACTACCGGCCCAAAACCTCAAAAATTCGACTTTCGCCATTTCAAGCCTAAGTAAGCTGCAGACCTCCAAAACACAATACGGATACGCCCCTAAGCCCAAAATCACCCAACGGAGCTAACGAAATTGACAGAACTCCATTCCGGAGCCATCTTCACATAGTACCGACTACGCTCTAAATTCTAAGACCTAAGCCTCTTTTAGGGACTAAGTGTCCCAAAATACTCTGAAACTCAAAATGAATCATCCAGGAAAGTCACAATAGTAGAAATGGATATGGGGTAAGCAGTTAATAGTGGATCAGGGTTCTCACTCTCAAAAATGACCGGTCGGGTCATTACATTATCACATGCAGAGAGATGAAGTCATGACAAGCAGCAGATATAAGCATTCTTACAGAGAAAAACACACTAGGCTAAGAAGGCTTAAGATTGTTAGAAATCATGTGCATACATCAAAGTTTAGAGTTTAGGCAGGTTCAGGTGCTAGAAAATAAAGGGCCGCAAAATAACTTTTAAAGAAAATAGGACATAGTAGCGCATATTGGTTCACAAAATAACTTATAAAGCAAATAGGCACACAAGAAAAAGAGAATGAAATTACGAAAGTCAAAGGTACTTACGAGAAGAGCAATTCCCAGCAATAATTCAATTATCAGTAGCAAAGACAGAATAATGGCACCCCAAACCCAGTGTATCAGAGTTAACAAGGGCTTCAGATGTGCCCCGAGCGATGCTCGCACGGGGAAGGTCGATAAAGCAAATTTCGGTGGCCTTGGATTTCACCTAGACAAGATGCAGTAGTCTTAGAACAATAGAGTGAATAAATGAGGGAGTAAGACTGATTAAAAGGTCTGTCTAAAGGGGAAATCGGGGTGGGGTAAAAAAGTGTTCAATTTGAAAAAATCAAGCAATCATGGAAAACAATCAACTAAATATAAAGAAGGAAAGAAAAGATATCATGCAATCATAATCGACAAAGGAGATGAAGATATTAAACCCTAGTTAGGTCCAATCGCTTGTAAATCGAACCAAAAGTGCAAAATCATTCCTCATTGAGCGTATATAGACGGAATCATCATCCAAATTCCACATATTCAAGTTAACATGGTCCGATTTTGTTGATAGTACTTGCCAAAATTAGGCAAGTACCTATGTAACACCATAAAGGAGCAACCAATAACGAGGGAACACAAATATAGTAAGAAAATAATAGGTGAATCCATTGTTAACGGGATTTAGAGAGGGATTGAAGAGGGAGGTAGTTAGGGTTTTTTAGAGAATGAGGGAAGGTTCGAGAGAGTTTAGGGGCGGCTGGGCAGTGATAAATGGGTTAGGTTTGTTATGTGTCGTTGATCATTCAACGACCAAGATCAAAAGGGAACGGGGGGTCGTTTGGTCTGGACTGTGGGAATGGGCTAAATGTTTTTGGGGTCAACAAATTGGCCTTCACTTGGGCCAGATTTTAAAATACACGAAATCAATTACAAAATAAAGTATTAAAATGGCTAATAAATAATAAAAATTTTATTTTGGAAATTAAACACTTAAAAATAATAACTCAAAATTATAAAAAAATAAAAATGTTATTTTGATATAAATAATATGGTAAATGCAATTATTATTATTAGAATATAGGCTATTATTGTAATTGTAAATAGTAAGTAGAAAATGCAAGTATAAATATATACAAGGAATTAAAATAATATTGATTATTCATATGGATATAAATAATTAATTTGGATGATTAAGTCACCCAAAATAATTTGACAGAGTAATTAATAAATACTTAACAATTAAAATGCAAGAAATCAATTTCAAAAACTATAAAAAAAATTATAGAAACTATATACATGACCTATATAAATTGGGGATAATGAAAAATAGTATTTTGAATGTATGTGAATTTTTTTATAAAATATGAGGGCAAAACTGAGTATCAACAAATGTCCTTCTTTACCTGGTAATGATGAAATTATTTTCGGATAAAGAACATGATAATCAATTTTGTCCGAATAAGCGAGGATAGGGGTATGAGGTGCTTTAAAATATGGGGATCGAACCACAGTTATAGAGTTGCCTACATATCCTTGATTTACGGGAATTAGACCACGTGTAGATCTGGATCTGACAGCGGACAAGGTCGTTGGAGTCATTATGAAGGGATCATCTGTTTTGAATGATGATTTTTCTCTAGGTAGAGTAATGTCATAAATGGTTGATAATTCCGAGCATAGGTATTGAACAGTGATAGTGCGAAATTGAATGTTATGGATGCATGAAACGATACGCTAGGGAGGTTACGGGAGAAAAATAGTCCACTGTGAGTTATTGGTTACTTTTGTGACAATTACAAGATGTGAACGGAAACTGGAGCGAGAATTGCTCCTAAATAGAACGACCTCCCGAGTTACCTACTAAACTTAAAGTACGATGCACGCAAATATATATAGTTATTGTGGAAATTTAAACATGATGTGGATTCCCTTTGGACCATGATAATTGTCTTTTGACGATGTGGATGATGTCCTAAGACCATGACATCCTGGGTCATGAGGCGTATGATAAAGGATTCGTAGGCCATGAAATGATGTCCTCGGGCCATGAGGGTGGTGCCTCTGGACTATGATGCCTTTGAATAATGATATTCAGTTTTGAGAGATCCTTAGGCCATGGAATGGTGTCCTAAGGCTATGAAGATGATTCGTGTGGACTATGATGCCTTCAGATAATGTGCCGATATTTTAGCCCATGAAATGTAGAGATACGGAAATATTGATTGTTCGATAGAGGAAATAGGCAATGCTTAGCCATATGCGAGATTGAAGTAAGGAAGTGCTTAGCCTTGTGTGAGATGAGGACAGTGTTTAGCACTATGCAGATAATGAGGGCAGTGTTTAGCCCTATGCAAATGAAGGTAGCGTTTAGCATTATGCAATGATGAGGGCAGTTCTAAGCCTATGAGAGAAGAAATTAATTCTTAGCTTGATGCATTTAGGCTTTGGTAGCATCTATCTATGCGAAGATAGTGGTTTGTTGTGCATCTCTTGCGGATACATTTGATAATGTTGTATTCATTATGCCTGCATCCAAAGAAAAATTTTAAGTAGGGGGGAGGGGGGAGGTTGGTTCGTGCTTTCGATTCCTCGTTTTGCTCTTGCTCCTGTCTTGGCGCTTCATGCTTGAGTCACCCTAGGTAGCATTTGGCTGTTACATAAATGGAATTTACGAAAATACACATTTGCAATAAATTACTTATAAGATATGCAGTTGTTTAAGGGATAACGCATAAAATAAATAAGTTAGTCGAATCATAGGTCGTGACATTCTTTGAGACATTGCAACATCCTTATCTTGGAATTTTGACGATTCCCTCAAAATTCGGCCCCAGTTTTGACATATACTTCCAGCAGTACACTTTTGGCGATCCTTGACGTAATGAGACTGACGAAACTCAAAATCTTGCCCCAGTTTCCGACCATGGAGGGGAATGATGATTTTATTATAATGCGACTGAACCTGTAGGGTTGCCTACGTATGCCCTCTTAAACCCAAATAAGATCAAGCGTAGTTTATGGTACATCAAGAAGAAGGAGCAAATACAATCTCAAACATAATATCTTATGATAGCTTCCGAATTGATAGGTTTTGGCCATATCTCTCTGCCCATTTCTGCTAGTATAAGTGCTCCTCCTATCAACACTCGGAGAACAATCTAAGGAACTTTCCAGTTAGGTGTGAATTTTCCTTTCTCTTCATCTTGGTATGGAAAGATTCGCTTTAGCACCAATTGCCCCACTATGAATTGCCTCGATCTAACCTTCTTGTTGAAAGCCCTTGCAATTCTACTCTGGTAGAGTTGACCGTGGCATACTGCATTCATCATTTTACCGTCAATGAGAGCTAATTGTTCGTATCGTCTTTTTACCCATTGTGCATCGCTAAGCTCGGCCTCATATATGATTCTTAAAGAAGGAATTTCTACCTCAGTGGGTATAACTACTTCAATACCATAGACCAGCAAATAAGGAGTTACCCTAGTGGTGGTTCGGACTGTGGTGCGGTACTCAAGAAGAGCAAAAGGCAACTTCCCATGCCACTGATTGTAATTTTCTACCATCTTCCTTACTATCTTCTTGATGTTCTTGTTGATGGCGTCTACGGCTCCATTCATTTGTGGCCTATATGTTGTAGAGTTCTGGTGTTTGATATTGAATGTTTCATACATGAATTTCATTAGACGCCTTTGAGATTGGTGGCATTGTCGATAATGATCGATTCAAGCACTCTGAACCGGCAGACAATACGGTCCCGGACAAAATCTGCTATGACCTTCTTTGTTACAGCTTTGTAGGACGCAACCTTGACCCCTTTTATGAAGTAATCGATGGCCATCAAGATAAATTTGTTCCAGTTGGAGGAAGCATGCTTGATTGGTCCAATGACATCCATTCCCCAGGCAGAGAAACGCCATGATGAACTTGTCACATTGAGCTCATTGGGTGGTACTCGTTTCATATCAGCATGAACCTGACGTTGGTGACACTTCTATACGTATTTGATGCAGTCAGTTTCCATGGACATCTAGAAATATCCAACCCTTAATATCTTCTTTGCTAGAAATAATCCATTAATGTGAGGTCGCAAGTCCCGGCATATATCTCTTCGAGCAACCTAGATGCTTCCTTGGCATCGACACATCTTAGCAATCCTAAGTCGGGAGTCCTCTTGTAGAGAGTTCCTCCGCTATGAAAGAAATAATTAGATAACCTATGAAGTTTACGCTTTTGAGCATGTGTAGCATTTTCCAGGTATTCTCCTTTCTCCAAATATTCCCTGATATCATGAAACCATGGATTTCCATCGAACTCTTCTGCGACGTGAGGGTAATATGCAAGCTTCTTACAGATTTCTATTGGGATGGGATCAATGTAGTTTGTGTCTGGATGTTTTATCATGGAAGACAGAGTGGCCAGTGCATCTGTGAACTCGTTCTGGATTCTAGGAACATAATTGAACTATATCTTTGAGAACCTTTTGATCAAATCCTGCACATAGTGTAACTTTGGCAATATTTTGGTATTCTTGATGGCCCATTCTCCGAGTACCTGGCATATCAATAAGCCTGAATCTCCGATTACCAGTAACTCCTGAATATTCATGTCGACGGCCAATCAGAGTCCCAAAATGCAAGCTTCATATTCTGCCATATTGTTGATGCATAGGAACCTGAGATTGTCAAATACAAGATAATGTTGACCGGTTTCTGTACTAGGACAACTCCAATACCCACTCCTTTGATGTTTTCGGCTCCGTCGAAGAACATCCTCCAACTGTCATATGCCTCGGCAATGTCTTTTCTTATGAAGGACACTTCCTCGTTGGGAAAATACATTTTTAATGGTTCTTATTGCCCTTCCACTGGATTTTTTTCCAGGTGATTGGTAAATGCCTGACCCTTGACTTCTTTCTGAGTCACATGGACGATGTCGAACTCGTTTAGCAATATCTTCCACTTTGCTAGCTTGCCCGTAGGCTGGCTTATAGTATAATCGCATCTATAATGGGCTTAGCTGCGACTGCAGAGTCTCAAATGGGGCTGAAGGGTCACAAAAGAGAAGTGGTTAGCTCCTGGAGAAGTCTGTAGGTGCGGACCTTAGATCGCAGGAGTGGAGATGCAGGTGCGGTCAGGTTTGCGTAGGTGTGAAAGATGGCTTGGTCAGGGGAACTTCACAGATGCAGGTTAATTTATGTAGAAGCAGATGCACTTTTGCGAGGTATGCTCAACAGAAGATGACCAGAAGAGGCAGAAGGATTCCAAAGGTACAGACCTACAGAATCGGGAATTGGACCGGAAAAGTGGTAGATGGGGGAATTAAGATGCACATATGTGCGATTTAGACCGCAGAAGCGGAAAAATGGGGAAAATGTGCGAAATTGATGGACAGTGTATTAAATCCAGGTTTTGAATTAATTCTCTCATTGGACTTGTGGAGCTCGGCTAAGGGAAATTCTTTGGAGGGTTTTTCACTATAATTGAATAGGTAAGTGAAGTTTAATCACTTTTATTGATAAATATTGACTGCCCATTGATTATTACACATTGTTTGAGTGAATTTGGAGTAAAATTTGGGAATTTTAGATTGTGTTATTTGAGGGCGAGTGTTGGTGATTTGTGGATGGAATTAGATGAAATTAGTATGTTTGGACTCGTAATTGATTGGGTATTCGGAATTTGTGAATTTTGTGGGGTTCCAAGGTGTGCGCCTAGGATTGACGTTTTTGGTTGACTTTGCATGTATGATTAAGAATCTTAGATTTATATCTTGGAGTTGTTTCCTATAGCTATTATTGATGGTATTAAGTTGCTTTGGATTGATTCGAGTCGCTCAGAGGACGATTCACGAAGCAAGGGCTTATTGGAGTATTGATTTACATCATTTGAGGTAGGTAACATAGCTAAATTGGATTTGAGGGTATTTAACCCTAGAAACTACATTATATGGAAGGTATTGGGGTAACGTATGCGCTAGGTGACGGGCATGTGTACATGCATCGTTGTATTCATGGTTTGAGGAGGTTTTTAGTCTATTACCGAACTTGTTTTGATATCACACATTGTTATGCCCATGTTTTCCCTACTTGTTTGATTATTCAACTAATGATTCATGTTAGACATCTGTATAGGCTATGTGCTAATTATTAGAGACTTGATAGGGCTATTCTTGATGTTCTAAGTTGTACGACTTGATTGTACACATGCTCTCAGTCATGATACTACATTCGTATATGATATCTTTGTCTCAGTACTTGCTTATTTGATTCCTCACTTGTAGTGAATGCCTATTATGTGCACCATTGTTAATCTGAGTATTGTGAGACGTGATTATCTGAGACTTGCATGATTTATGACTGAGTTTGGTCCATAGAGCTGATTTGGTATTGATTTTGGAGATGGCGCGTACGCCAGGCCCATATTGGGATAAGTATTATTATTTTAATGTGATGTGTGCACCAGGACGAACTATTGGGCTATACGATTTTGATTAGCGCTTGGGAAGGATCTGCCCCTCTGGAGTCCGACATACCAGCAGTGGGTGGAGGCACAATATTTCATATACGTGTTTGATCATGGGCAGTTGTTCCAGGAACCTGTACAATGCTAAGTGTGAATATTGATGGATCCACTGTGACATTGTTGATTGACATGTAGGCATAGAGACGTACCTTCCTCATGCTAGTTGGTAAATAAAATGGTTTATCTGTGTTGGGCTTTAACTGCTATACTTGAAAGCATGTCTAAATATCTGAAATGTGAACAAGTTGAACATAATATCATTGAGCTACTTGTTTCCACCACTTTTCCTTTATATTCTGAACAATTACCGGTTATTTATATTAGCATATGACTATTATTCTGAGCTCGTCACTGCTTTCATTCCAAGGTTAGTGTTGTTACTTATTGAATATATGGGATTGGTTGTACTCATACTACACTCTGCACTTCATGTGCAGATCCAGGTACATCTGGTCGAGGTGATTTTCAGACTTGAGTTGTTGCCAGCTTTTAGGTGACTAAGAGGTAGCTGCTATGTCGTCAGCAATCCTTGAAGTTCTCTTTAAGTTATTTCTATATTTACTGTTCTATTATTCAAACAGTTGTATTAGAGGATTTTGCTTGTATCTTGTTATTCAGTAGTGCTCGCGTACTTGTTGACACTAGGTCTTGGGGGATGGTTGTAGCAGTGTTACAGTTATATTCTCATATATTCCATGATATTTTTCCTCTTAAGTTATTGGACCATGTTTATTCGACTTCATTGTTATTATGTTATTTGTTAACTTATCTAGCTGGTTGGGATTAGGTGTCATCATGACTAGTGGATTTGGGGTCGTGACAATAAAATAAAACATTAACTTCCGGTCAAACTTATGAACTCTTCCATTCTTCAACTTGCCAACTTTCGACAAATAGGGCTAAAATATTTGAGGAACCTCCGAATCCAAAATCAAATACATACCCAAGTTCAAAACCACCACACGAGCCTTTTAAACCATCAAATCTCGATTCCGCAGTCATTTACCCAAAAGTCAAACCTTGGTCAATTATTCTAACTTAAGCTTCCAAATTGAGAATCACTCTTCCAAATCAATCCCAAACGTCTCGAATATCGAAACCAACTATACATGCAAGTCATAATTCATCGTATGAAGCTACTCAATGACTCAAACTGCCGAACAGAATGCCAAGGCACAAAACAACTAGTCGGATCGTTACAGTTGAGTTCGTGAGATTCTGTAATTTCTATTGTAAGTATTACAGAATAGTGTTCGATATTCATTAAGAAAATATATTTTTCTGTTGGGCTTGAAACTTTTTCTTACTGTTTTGTGAAGCTTGTGACTTGGTCATTTGAGTGACAATGGATTGTCTTTATTGATCAAGCAACCAGATGGGTACAAAAATCAAGCTTTGATTTTATGAGCATTATATTTTCGGTAAAAGACAACGGTAAAATTCAGCAAAGAGGCCAAGACAAGTTAGATTATATACATTTCGACTTGTGGGATCCAAACAGAGTTCGCTTCAAGAGTGGTATCATGTGTTTTATAACTTCTATTGATGATTATTCAAGAATGATTTGGGTGTATTTGTTGAAAATCAAAGATAAGGCATTTATGATATTTGTTAAATGGAAGACGATGGTAAAGAGACAGACATAAAGAAAAGTTAAGTGTCTTCGGACTAACAATGCATTGGAATTTTGTAATGTAGAATTCAATGATTTTTGCAATGGAAAGGGCATAGTGAGACACTAAACTAGTGTCGGAGCACCAAAACAGAATGGTATTGCAGAATGGATCAACATAACGCTTTATGATAGGGCATGAAGCATGCTTTCACACTCATGTGTTAGCAAGAACTTTTGGTTGAAGCGATTAATACTGCTAGTTATTTGGTCAACACATCTCCATCCACAATATTAAGTTCAAAACTCCTTTTTGAGTTATGGTCCAATTCGACTGTTAGTTATACAACTTTGAGGATATTTGATTATCCTGCTTATACTCATGTGAGCAATGGAAAACTTGAGTCAGGGGTAAAAAAAGTACCTATTTCCAGGGTATGCAATTGGAGTGAAATGTTAAAGTTTGTGGTGCACAAATCAGAAGACTCCAAGGTTAATTATTACAAGAATATGATACTCAATAAATCTGCCTTACTAGACCGTTAGAGGGAATGGGCAATAGCATAAATAATTTGTGTTTCAGTAACCACATAGAGCTAAAAATTAAATATATACTAGCTCAGCCTAGTAGTTCAGAAGTAGAGGAAATAGAGGAGACGCAAAATATTGATCAAGATGATAATGTTGATGCACCGGTACAACATCAACCATATAAGATTGCAAAGGCGGAGAGAAGAGAATGATCAACCGACCACAAAAATTTATAAACGTAGTGATGTAAATCTTCATAAATATACAAATCTGTAGTTGTATAGATGGTTGATGTGCATAAATGTAATAGCTATATAGAAGCTATTTCGAATGCAGAAGCAGATCGATGCATTAGTGTTATGGCCGAAGAAATTACCTAAACTTGGTTGATGTGTGCGGTAATGGATAGAGCTAATGCGAGGGCTAAGGACCATGCAGAGAGACATTGTTCCCGTTGATAAAGAGAATTCAAGCCAAGGGAAAGATAATGTTAATTGTGTCTTGAATTAATTTTAAGAAACCAAATCGTATAGGTTTGGGAATTCTATTGGGAATGGAAAACTTATTGTCCTTGTCGGATTAGGAATGCATTTCTCTAATAGGTTTAGGACTATTTCATATATATATATATATATATATATAGAGAGAGAGAGAGAGAGAGAGAGAGAAAGAGAGAGAGGGAGAGAGAGAGAGAGAGAGGGAGAGAGAGAAGTTGTAATTGGACATTATATAGATTGTACGGTGCGTTTATTCTAATTCATAGTAGAAAACTTTTTTATGCCCCGATGACTAAGCTGAGCCGAACCTCGTTAAATTCATATTTTTTTCTATTTGTCTTCTGCGTGATTGTATACTAGTTAATCTACGATCTTCTGCAACAAATTCCTAAAGGCAACGGAGAAGGATAGAAATCTACCAATAACTGCTTTTTCATAACTTTCATGATTTTAACGAACTTCACTTTTTTTTTCCATTTGTGGAATGCAATTCCTAAGAAAATATATAGCACAATCAAACATTTGAGACTAAAACACTGTAATATTCGAGGAAATTAAATATATTTATGCACAATTTCTTTCATTAAATTATCACTGATTAAAATTTGAAGATCTTATACCACATGTAAAATTAAGTTTTGCACAAACATATACGCTAGTAATAATCAAACATTAGCATTCGAGTACTAAACGTGATAATCATACATAGAAGCATTCGATTACTAAACATGATAATCTTACATAGATGCGTGCACATTCAATGTCTCTCTCTTTGTCCTATCTTACGTTACCATGACTTCAGTAATTGAAATGCACATGGAGATAGTAATTGTAATTGGAAAGAAGAGGGGACCGATCTGTAAGATTTTTATTAATTTGATCCATTAATGAGCCAAATAAGTTATTGACTTATCACAATATATCACGCTTAAAAGAATAATTTTTTAACGTAATTAACCTACATAGGATTTTCATGATGAAGAGTTATTTTTATTATTTCATTTTACCTTTCATTTATATTAGTTAAAAGAAAATACAAGATATAGTTACATAAAAAGAAACGAATGGAATATATAATGGTGATTCACTGCCAAACATGCTAAATATTCTCAGAAGAAACAATAAGAGAAAATCATGTGTGACATCTTTTCATTCAACCGAAGAGGACTGTATTTACTAGTCATATACAAATTTCACCTAAGAGCAAAATGTAATAAAGTACTCAAGAAAAACGTTTACAACATCTATCTTTTCAGAATTCAGCAGTAATGAAAGAGAAAAGAGAGGTAGATAATTTTGTCTCAAGCAGAAAAGACTGCATTGATAGCTGCAAGACTAATCTCATTCTGAGGCTCAAAAACTCTATTCTGGATCATCACATCATTAATCTTGACTTCTCCTATTCTCATCTTTATTGTAGAAGAAGACCCTTGAACCTTTTGAGCCAAAGCTGAGAAATAAGAGAAAATTTTAATTTCTTCTTCTCCAACAGCAGCAGCTCCAAATTTTCTTGAATTATTGACCCTCTTTTCATATTCTTCTGCGACCAACATAGCAATATCAGCCATGGCACTGAATTTTTCTTGAAATGGAACCTCTAATTAAATTGGTTCTGTTTAAACTTTTTGATGGGTTAGGAATCTTGCGTTTGGCCTTTTTATAGGAAAAGACCAAAGAGTGTGTTTCATACAATGCAATGGATAAGCTTTCCAATTTCACATGTTACTAACAACGTGTGAGGAGTATTATTTAATGTGTTTTTGTTGGGTAATGCGGTCTTGGGGGTGTCTTTTATGGCTTGGTGTGAAACATTGAAATCCACTTATCCAAATTCCAATTGTTTTAGGGAACGTGCACATTGTTTTTTTTTTCCCTTTATCCAACTTGTTCCCATTGTACATTTTGATTCTTTATTATCGACAAAAGACTTATTGTCTTAATTTCACAAAATATTTTTCTTGAATTAAAATATGTTTATATAATGTAAACTATAAAAGATTGTTATTTACTGGTGTATGTAGTTTCTTATTATATTAAAAAAAATTATCTTAAAATATGAGGAAGCCAACATTCAAATCACACATGTAAAAATTTGTTGAACTAAAACGACCCAAAAATATTTTTAACATGGCGTGATACGTCTATTTTATTGGTACGATGATGTTCAAAATTTTTTTTAGGTGAATCCACTAGGCATTATGCCTAGGGCTGATTTTCATATATATAAAACTAAAGTACAAAAAAGGAGGGGGACATAAACCTTACATCCAAATAAATGGATGATACTAGATGACTACTAAATATATAGCCATTTGATATCTTACAAGTATGTGAACTTAGACCTAAATGAGGGTGCCATTTTGCTAACCAAAATTGGTAGTCTAATGATGTACAAAAACCAAGTAAAGTTAGGTCAACTATGAGACTAGAATTAGGGAGTTTCTTCCATATACATTTGCTCCTATGATACAAATGAACACTAATTCTCCCTATGTGAAAAGACAAAAACATAATACAACAGCATAGGGGATAGAGTGAAGGATACATCAGAGTTATCTTCATATTGACTTGAACATGGTGTAAGCTATTGTGAAGGTAGCCCTAACAGATGCCAAAAGGTGCGCAAAAAACTGTCCAATCAACTCCAAAAATTCAGAAAAACTGCTGCTTCTGGATTGTAGTTGTATGTCATATATAATACTGCCCAAAGGCAAGGAATGCAATGGCCAAAAGGATTTGTTAACAGAAGAGAGTGGGCAGCAAAAGCTACATGAAGCTAATCTGCCATTAAGGTGCCCTAAATCTAGAAATGATTGAGCATGGGTGTCTCATATATATTGATATTTATTCAACAGATTGAGCACATGAAGTGCTAATACAACACATTGAATCCATACAAATATACTGAGATGGAACCATGTACTTGCAAAAAAGAACAAACTAGTTAGTGAAAACCTGATGGGCACACAGTGCTTGTCTGCTGTTGAGGTTGTTATTGCTGCAGCATTTGGTGCAGCTATTGCTGCTACTGGTTTCATTTTATTGTTGTAGATCATTTGATCTTGGACAATTAGGTCTGCTCCCGTTGTTGTGTGACTGTCATCCATACCCATGAGAAGTAGAAGGAGAGAGTAGGTGTGGTGGGATGATGAATTTATTAGTTTTCTTATGTCTGAATGCTGGTGTTTCAAGGAAATCCTGTTAGATTTGACCTCTGATCTGACTGGGCAGTGAGTGGAGAGAATGGAATATGGTGAGTGTTGTGAGACTATGGTTGAGCTTTGACAATGAGTCTGCTGGACAGTTAGCTTCTCTGTAGACATGAGAGAAACTGATTGATGCACATTAATCACATAACTGCTTCAGTTTCACTAGCAGCATTTTCAGTGCCCATGATGGTGTAGTCTCACTGGTGAGCCAGTGAATGAGTAAAGCTGAATCTGCTTCAAGGTGCACTTTGGTGTAACCATTTTCTATGCACCATGTGATCCCAATAATTGATGCTTCTATCTCTGCTTGGTTGTTAGTACCTTCACCCAATTGGCCTGCTAAGGCATGGATAAATGTACTCTTCTGATCCCTGGTGATGGCCCCAGCACCTATCTTCCCTGGGTTTGTAAGTGCACTGCTATCACTGTTGATTATAACAAATTCTTGTGTTGGTTTCCTCCATGTAACTTGATGAACATTGGTGTAATGGGATATATCTTCAATCGCATGGTACAGGTCAGTACATTACAATGTCCATTTAACAGAGGGATAGTTGGTTTTGAGAAGGAGATGGATATCAGAATTGATGGAAAATAAGACTCTAGTCAATGAGGACTGTTGGTACCATATTTTGCCTTGCATCAATTTTTTCATAGGTTCTAGCTGATGATGATAGGAACAGTGTCTTGCAAGAGTTTTTGGACTTCATTTTGTCTTTTAGGTAGCACCTATTTCATTAGGAGTAGTCTGTGAGGTAGTCATGCTATTTGGATACCAATTCATTTTGTTTCTTAAGAAGCCACCATTTCATTAGGAGTAGTCTGTGAGGTAGTCCTGTTGTTTGGATACCAACTGCTCCTCCAAATTTTCTCCACCATATTGCTGCATAATGCCCAGTGCTGAATATGTGCTCCACAGTCTCAACACCATGTCTTGGACAGCACACACATCTGGAAATAATAGGATTGCTAAATGAGAGAACCCTATAATGAGTTGGTAATTTATTTGTAAAGGCTCTCCATAAAAAAGGACCATTTGATGGGTATCTTTTTGCGCCAAGTCATTTTTTTAGTAAAACTGATGGGCCTCTTCTTTGTGATTACATCCCAAGCTGATGATCATGTGACGATTTAATTGTAATTAGGAACCAAGATAGCCTGGTCAAGGGTATTTTTATCATGGTAAAATTGGGGTGTGAAGGATGGAGGCAATTTTATGGACATGTGCAGTATCATTCAGCTTCTGCAAATTCTAGTGCCCAGATTCCCAGAATTGGGATACAGTGATGTTTCCTGGTCTTCCTCCTTCTGTTCTGTTCTGAGCCAAGGGACATGTTCCCAACCAGTTACCCCACAAGAAGTTGCATTTACCAGAATGCAATCTTCATTGTATGTGCTTCTCAGCTTCTTCTTTGTTGAACATCATTTTCTTCCATGCTTGTGACTACTCTGAGTGCCACTGTTTGGAAATAGGATTTGATCTTTGACAATACATTGCTCTAAGTAAACTTCCCCATAAAAACTGTTTAGTTCTAAAGAGCCACCATTGTTTGAACTATGTGGTTTTGCATATGTCTTCCATAGATCTAAAGCCAGCTCCTCCTTCAGTTAGTGGGAAGGAGAGTTTCTGCCAAGAAGACCAGTGGTACTTTTTGTTGTCTTTGTCCATACCCCAGAAAAAGGTTGCAGCAAGTTTTTCAATCTGTTTTAGCATTGTTTTGGGAGGGGATAATGCTGAGAGGAGATATGTATGGAGAAACTGCATCACATATTTATTCAAGGTTTCTTTGTCCCCATATGAAAGAATTCTTCTTTGCCATCCTCTAATCCTGCTCACTACTTTGAGTACCATGGTGTTGAAGTAGAATATTCTCATCCTTCCTGTGAATAAGGGGCATCCCAGGTAGGTGATGGGGGAGCCTTTTATGGTAAAACATGTAACCTGTTGAAGTCTTCTGATGGTTGCTGGAAAGGATCTAGAATATGCTAGCAATTTGCATGATTAGGAAAATGTGCATTACATTTTCAGAGCATCCTGGCAGATAAGAGAGATGTTGCGCTTTGTTAAAAGAACAAGAGTTGGAAGCGTGTTATTACATTGTGTCAAAGTACCCTCTTCCGTCCTTTTTAATTGATTTTTTAGCTCTTTTCACACATCTTAAGTATTTCTCCTTTGAATATTAATTAACAAATACTCCTGAGCTCTTTACTCCAACGACAACTTTAAAAAAAAAGAAGTTAATTCGTTATTGATATTTGAAAAAATCAAATTATATTGTGGACCAGAAAAAAATCAATAAATCAAGGATCAGAGAAACTACTTAATTAATCTTGTTTGGAAATTGTTTGTGTATGCTTTATCCTTTGGATTCATATAATTGTTAAGATCGAAAAAATCAGGCGTCATGCAGAAGCTAGTAAAGCAACATTTGAACGAAGATAAATTAGATAATAGAAGAGAAATATACCAAAAGAGACACAAACATTTAACGTGGTTCGATCAATTGACTTACATCCACGACGAAGATGAGCAATACAATATATAAATGAGAGTGCAAAATATCGAGAGAACAACCTCACAAAGAGGCAAATACAAGTGACACACTAACACTTGTCCCAAAAAGTTCTCCCCCTAAACCAGACTCCCAAACCCCATCTGCCTACATTGTGGATGCTAGTGAATGAGAAGCCACGATCTTAAATTTATAGAAGTCCAAACATGTTCATACAAGAAAAAGGAGCAGCCAAATATGAGAGATTTATAATTTTCTTCTACAAGAATAAAAATTTAATTATGATAAATATATTATCATTTCCTTCAAAAAAAAAAAAAACTAAATATGTTAAGAAAAAGAGGACAAACAGCGGGATAATAACATCCAGAATCTGATAAGATAGAATAAAGATGGCATTCTGAAAATGCGTAATAAGAAAAAAGTGGACCCCCTCTCCGTCCAAGAAAAAATGAAAGGCTCCTTCAAATGCAATTCAAGAGAATTTAAGGTACAAATTTCCAGATATGTAGGAAAACGTGGTTTTATTATCTTCCGCATGTTTCAGGCTTAAGGTTGAGGCATTTTCCTGGACCAAGCCACTTGAAGAGTAGTTGGAAATGAAAATATCTTTTTCCGGGGTAGTATTCTTTTATGTAGGTACTCTACTTATTTTTCCTTGGATTACAGTTTACAAGTAAGAAGTAAGATGAGTTGTTTAAATTAAAGACCATGGTCCATCTGAAATAATGTGGGGGACAGACGAGAGTCATGCTTTCCTACTGTTTATTGAAGGGAAAATTACGCGATAAATCAAATATACATACTGTTGTAGGCATATAAATTTTATTAGAATTAAATCCGTAAAATAAATTGAACTGTATTTTAAATTCAAGCTATATTAGTTCAAACAAATATTATGGGCTATTATAATTGAATTCATTATATAATTCCAATATACATGGATTAATAAATAAGTCTTAATCCATTGGGATAACCCAACTAATTGGGCTAAAGTGGAAAATGATGAGCCCACTTTATTAAGCCCAAAATATTATCCTCCTGGGGGCCCAGTTTGGTGCCACGTGTCAAATGACGTGGCACGTCAAGTCAAATAAAAGAGCCAATAGGATCGTGCCAAGTGTCAAAATGACAAGGAATGTCAAGCAAAATCAAAAGGCCAATGAAACCGCGCCATGTGTGCAAGTGACATGTTCTGGCCAATCAAATGCGGTCATGTCACACTTCAATTTGATTGGTCGGAAAGAGTTTATTTATTATAACTCCTGTCTCCCACAACTATAAATAGGGGTATTCATAACACAGAGAACACACAAGAAGTTATAACAAGAAGCAAGAGGGAGCTCGTGGATCAAACACTGCGGATTTCTCTAAAAGCTACAAGCATTCAAGTGTTATAAGGATTAAAAGATCAAGACAAAGATTCAAGAACAAGCTGCAAGCCCTTGGATTAAAAGTACGTCAAGATCAAGATCAAACTTCAAGCACTTGAATTAAAATAAAATAGACTTCAAGATTAAGCTCGGAGGCTCTTTTATTTACCCTTGAAAAGAAGAATCAGAGGATTCATAGAGATTGTAACACTAAAATATTTGAAATAAAATACTACAATTGTTGCGATTTTTCAGTCTTGATTATATTTTCTCGACGCAATTTATTGTCTACAACTGTATTTATCATTTGTAGGTAGACAATAAATTGCATCGAGAAAATAAAATCAAGACCGAAAAATACCGCAACTATCGTATTATTTGATTTCAAATATTTGAATATTACAATCTCTATAAATCCTCTGATTCTTCTTTCCAATAGTAAATAAATTCAAGGGCCTTTGAGCTTGATCTTGAAACTATATTTGTTTCCACGAACGGTGATCTTGAATTCAACTAGCACGAACATTGATTTGAACTCGTACTCCTTGAATCTTGACTTTTTCTTTGTTCTTGAGCTTGAACTTGATTTCTTGAACTTGAACTTGATTGCTTGAAGCTTAAAACTTATAGAGAAATTTGCGGCGTTTGATCCACGAGCTCACTCTTGCTCCTTGTTATAACTTCTTGTGTCTTTTATGGGTTATAAAGACACCTATTTATAATTATGGAAGGGAGGAGTTATGATAAGAATAAATTATTTCCGACCAATCAAATTGAAATGTGACATGACCGCATTTGATTGGTCAGAACATGTCACTTGCACACATGGCGCGGTTTCATTAGCCTTTTGATTTGGCTTTACATGACTTGTCATTTTGACATGTGGCACAATCTTATTGGCTCTTTTTGTTTGACTTGGCGTGCCACTTCATTTGACACATGAGCATCAATTTTGGCCTCTAGAAAAATAAAATCTTGGGCTTAATAAACGGGGCTCATCACTTTAGCCCAATTAAATGGGCTATCCCATGAATTAAGACTTATTTATTTAATCCATATACTTTGAACTTATATAATTAAGGAAAAATTACTCAAACTGTACTCTACAAACTTTCTTAACCAAAAATAGCCCAAAACAAAATATCTACTAAACAAAGGCCCAAATGTCATTTTTGGCCCAAATAGTTTCAATTAATGTCAGTTTTTGTATCCATTATTTTTTGTATACAACACAGAGTTTTCTCTTTCTCTTTCTCTATATCTCTCACTCTCTCTCTCTCTTTATGCGATTTTTCCCTAAATTTAAACAAAATTGCTGAAATTGACGACAGAAAAAGATACATTTATGATTATTTTCGTCCGATTCCAGGTAATTTGGAGTAGAAAACCTCTTGTTTCGTATATTTTTCGGATTGCATCTGTTTTTCTAGAATCGATGTTGCTTTTCTTTAGGCTTTTGCGAATGAATTGTTTAGTTAGAATTCATTGTGTGTGTCTGTTATAGATGATTTTGTAAGTTTTGGTCGAGTTTTTGTATTAATTTCTTCACAAATTTCTTTAACCTTTTGTTCGTATAATTAATTTTTTTTTTTTTTTTTAAAATTCTCATTGAACCTAGTTTCAATTGTGAAACAGAGCAATATGAGAAAGCAAACTCGTTCGATGAGTTCATCACCTTATTCAAAGTAGGTTTCAATTGAGAAATTGAGCAACATGAGAAGAGAAACTAGGTCGATGAGCTTATCTCCTCATTCACCCCTGGTTTTAGTTGAGAAATCGATTGATGAACGAAACATACGAAGACAAAATCGTTCCGACAGTGTTAAAGTGTTAAAATCTCGAAAGGATGTTGTTGGATAATTTGAGAAAAAGAAGAGCAAAAGGGTTATAGTGGATTCTGATCGAGGTAACAAAAAACGTGTCGTGGAGGACGAAGTCAATTTGGGTGTCAAACCAAAAAAAGTAAGGTTCAGAAGGCAGAAAAAGCTAAAATTCCTGACAAAGTTTGTAAGGTACATACAATTTCAATTATAATTTATTCTATTGTTGAATATTCTTTTAAAATTGGATTTAATTTGTATTTGTTTGTTTTATATTAGTGTCATGTATTTGTAGACTCGGAAGCTCTATATTCCAGTTTTCCTGTTACTCATTGGTCATCATACACTAATTTGGACATCGTATCGGTTTTATAGTCTTGACTGATGTCCAACTTCGAATGTTTAGGGAAAGTTGTTTTGGCTATTTCCTTGGCTAACCTCGAGTTTCTATCCAGGCACAATTTATTCGTTCGTTACTTTTTAGGGAGTTGGTTCAGGATAAGTGTGATCAATTTTATGTGAAATTGAATGACGAATGTGTTTTACGTTTTGGTCTTCGAGAATTTGGTGTTATAAGTGGTTTAAATTGTTGTGGTAATGAACACGTTGAGGGTAAATTCAGTGAACCGAATAGGTTGGTGGATACTTATTTTTCTGGTTTTGAAGTGGTGTCAAAGAAGTTGCTTATTGATTTTTTTGAGAAGAAAAAAGAAGAAAAAATGGCAGTCTGATAAAGACGCAGTTAAGATTGCAATCATTTATTTCATAAACACATTTCTAATGTCCACTCAGGCTCAGAAGACATTTATAAGTAAATGTGATTTCTATCTTGTCGAGAGTGGTGAGTATGTGTCATTTCCCTGCGGTAAGATTGCGTTTCGAGCTTTAATGAAGTCAGTGAGGGACAGGTTGAGGGGAAAGTCTGAGTTTGATAGGATTGGTGGATTTCCTCTTGCACTACAGGTGTGGTTCTATGAATGTTGCACTGTAGTTGATCAAATGTTTGTTGTTCGCATTGGAGATCATACACCACACATATTGAATTGGGAAATGACAGACATGTCAACGCGTTAGGACTTCTCTACTGGTTTCTTCAACCGCACATGGAATAAGATATCATCTTTTATGTCTTGATGGGATATACATTTATAATGCACTGTAATTCATTGTGATACATCAAACATACAGTTTTTATGCATCTTTGATACATCTAGGACTAAGAACTTTTGTTACATTTGTAGTTTAAAAATATTTCTCCGACAACTGAAAGTTAAGGAGATTTACGTTACCTATTGATGTTACCGATGAGTATCAGAAATATTTGACATCACGTAACAGGGGAAAACTTCCTATTGATGATACCAATGCTTTTGTTACGCCACCCCCAAAACAGATTAAGGAGCCTGTCCCACCAAAAAAAGCGCCAGGTGTCCAACCTGTTGATTATGACTGTGAGTTGCAGAAGCTGAAAGCTGATGTGAAACAAGTTTGTATTTGTCTTTTTTATATATTTTTTGAAAGTATTATTCAAATTGTATATTCAAAGTCTATTATCTGTCTTATTTGTTTCATCTTGTAGCTCCATAAGTAGTTAAATTCCTTCATGGAATATGTTTCTGATAAATTCAAGGATGTCTTTGAGTTGATAAATTCCAAGGTATGTGTTTCTTTTCCATTGTGCATTTCTTTTTATTTTTTAGTTAACTTACTGTATCCTTTTTTTAAAAATAGTTTTGTGAAATCGAAGTCAAATATGGTGCATATCCAGAGGAAGAGACCAGTGGTCATCAAGACAATAATGATTTTGTGAGCAATATGGAGTTTGGTGGCAATGAATTGTTGAAATGGATGGTTGTAAGGTGTTTTTAGTTGTGCATTCTACACTTTTCCTTTTTTTTTTTTTTTTTTTTTTTTTTTTTAGGAATTCGGTAATTTTTAAAAAGAAAATAGGTCGATGGAAGTGAAGGCAAAGATGTTCCACATTCTCAATGAGATACTAGCGAGTATCATCGTAACAACATTGTACTCGATGCAGCAGATCAGTTAGGTGTCAATATTATGGAAGGACCTTTTGGTGTGAAAGTTGACATGTTTGTTGCTAAAGTAACTTTCACACCAGATGTAGCACATTCTGGCGGTATTGGTGAGACTACAGATGATGCGGCAGGGGAGATGGAGGAAGAATCTGAGAAACAAAAGGTTCCTGAATCTCGGACTGGTGCTGTTTGTACGACTGCAAGTGTTGATGAGGTGACAGGGGAGATGAAGGAACAATCTGAGAAAGAGGTTGCTGAATCTGAGATGGTTCTGTACAAGCCTGAATTACTTCCTGAAGTATCGTCGCAAATAGAGAAAATAAAGAGATGTCTTGCAAGGCCGTGCGGTCTTTGTTCATTATTGTATTTGATTCAGGTTCTAGTATTGGTGTTGTTGCAGCGAAAGAAAAAAAGTAAATTTATGCTATTAAGCATCCTTTTCAAAGCAAAATCGGAATTGGCATTAACAGCTCTTTGTTGAATGTATTTGTTGCGTGGCTCAAAGAAGGGAAGTTCAGAAAGAAGTATGTTTCCAACTTCTAAGTTTTGTTCAGTTTTATATTTTAATATATAATCACTTATAGCATTATTTTATATCAAATCACTGTACTCTTTTGTGTATATATGTTACCAGGAATGAAATTTACCCGAAGCATGTTAGTGAACTCAATCCTGCTTATGATCTTGGTGTATATCATGTTGAAGAGAAAAAGTAGTTTTACACTTTGGCATATAATGGTCAGCCTTTGGATGACTCCGTATGTAAGAAGTTTCTTTTACAGTATTTTTTTTAAATTTTAGCCAGTGTACACATGAACACTCAGTCCTCTTAAGTTAGAACAGATTATTAATTGCTATTGCCTGGCACAAGAGATAGTAGTGAGCATTCGTTTTCCTTTTGTTTTCTGTGATTTTGGTTTGAAAAATCGTAGCTGCTTAAAGCTTATGAGCCTTTAGTGATTAGTTATTTGTTATGTTTTGTTTCAGCACATTGATGTTTTGTTCTATTATCTGAGGAAGAAGGAGAAGTATGACAAAGACCTGCCTGTAAAATTCACCACCACATGTTGGTACTTCGATGAGAAACATAATGAGTTGTGGCAGGAGTTTATTGATACAGATGGAGACAGTGATGTGTGCAATCCGAAACATGTCGTTGCAGAGTATATTCAGGGTTTGTCTTGAATGTCAATGTTCCATGGCACACTGTCGAGCATGTCTTAATGCCAATTAATGTTGCAGAACAATGGCATTGGATAATGGGTTGTGATGTCTTTCAAGGATAGGTGCATTTTTGTATATGACTCTATGCGCGGTGGAGCTGCTCATCAAGCCAAAGTTCATAAGACCATGCCCAAGTATTCTGTGTTGCTGCCTCATTTTTTCGTGCACATCCATTTCTATTTAAACAAAAAGGATATCAATTGGCGCACTGGTGTCTACAAAATAAAGGACTTGATTACCCCCTATGATGTAAAACTGGTTGAAGGACTGCCTCAACAAGTCGAAGCGTATGAATTTATTTCAACACAATCTGTTTTTTTTTTAGATTTTGCAGCTTGATAATTGTTGTTCTTTTTATTTTTGCAGTGATTGTGGTGTATTTGCAGCATCATTTACCGAGTATTTCATTGAGGTCAAGACGCCTCCTAAACAATTCAATGCCTATGCACACTAGCGCAAATTTGGTACTCTCTTGTGGGATTATGCTAGAAAGAAGATGGAACTGAATGCGCAAAGTGATGATGAGATTATTGGTCGACAGAATAAGTCACGGAAGCATAACAAGTAGTTACTTTTATCATTGTTGTAGGATGAACTCTATAATTTCATTTTGTATTTTGTTCTGGTATGTTATCATTGTTGTAAGACGGATCAGATTTCTTTGTGTTTGAATTTTATGAATACTTTTAAGAATTGTATGGAAATGATATGTTTGCTCTGTTATAAAGGTTTAATGAGTTTCAGTGCGATATTGCAGTGTTGCAATTTAGTTTATTTTGGTGTTATCTCCCTTGATTTTGTGTTGTGAATTAAAGATATGAAAAATATACCGTAGTTTGTGATACATTGTCTCTTGCAGATACACGAATAATACACATATGATACACATATGACACAAACATGATACACATATGGTACATATGTGATACCCATATGATACATAGTGTGATACATAGATGATACATTTGTTTTGGATTGCAGCACAGTTAGTTTCTTAATAAAGAGTTCTGCAGTTTGTTGGGTTTTGAAATATGTATTGATGAAGCCACTCTTATTTCCAAATTTCTAAAACTATTTGCATAGTTTTCTAGCTGTTACGACTGTTTTCCATTAGTTAGCTTTGTTACTACACAAATACAGACATGAGTAAGAGCCTATACACAGAGATACATAGGTGATACACAAGCGATATATAGATGATACAAATATGATACACAAGAATACATAGATGATACAAATATGATACATACCTGATACAACTTCTTTTTAATCAAACAGATGTATAATTTTAAAAATACACTTGCAACATGATTTTAAATGATAGGTCAAATATTTATTTATACCTAAAATTCAATTGACATTCTTCAATGCTACAGTTCTTGATATATTGCATTCTTCTAAATCTCTATGATATTCAGTAAAGTAAAATAACAAGTAATTCTAAATTTGACATATTAATCCTCTCTTTGGATTATTTCTACAATTTTTCCTATTGTGATCTTCTTCTCCACACTGTCCACATGAAATCGACCTTTTTCGTTGCCGTTCAGATATTGGCTTGAACCTCTCCTTACTTGGCCTTCCTATTTTTTTAATCACTTTTGGTGGTAAGACTTTTTCATCTAGAACTTCTGCAGGAATTTTCTATGTGCTTTCA
Source organism: Nicotiana knightiana (assembly GCA_005239525.1). Classification (NCBI taxonomy): domain Eukaryota; kingdom Viridiplantae; phylum Streptophyta; class Magnoliopsida; order Solanales; family Solanaceae; genus Nicotiana; species Nicotiana knightiana. The sequence continues at coordinate 13,168 of ML386614.1, read as the reverse complement.
TCAGGAACCGGATAAATTGGAATTTCATAGGTCTTCAATAGGTACTTCTTGGTGTAGTACACCGAGAAATACTCAGTATGAACAATGTATTTGTATTTTAATACTTCCCAAGCATGTGCACGTGGCAGCTCATCCAACTTAAACTTTCTACAGCTGCAAGTTCGATCTTTTAGGAACACCATTCTCTACTTACCCTTGTCAAGTACTGAATATAATTAACTCGTCGAAGGGGTCACCCATAACATTTATCAACTATCATTAGTGGTGACAAAGAATATTCCCTCAAAATGCATATACTAGAGAGCCTACAAGATTTAAAATAGCTTAATATCACGTCAAACCAACCAATATTTCAGCAGCGGGGTAGGCATAAATGCTACATTAAATTGAATGTCTTTGCTTTTGTGCAGGTGGACACTAGTTTAACAGAATCACACAAAGGGTTCAATATATAACAAATCCGTGAATTCGGCATGATTACATATTCTACACAAGTATCTACATATTCCAGTCATACCTTCATCTGATGTGACAATTCAAGATTGTCCATCATCATTGTATCATATTTTTTTCCAAGATCAGTGAATGGCTCTACTGCATTCTTTAGGTTTGTAACATTCCATTGTCTGATCAATTGTCTTATGTAGTCCAGTAAAGGTAGTACTGAGAATTCCTTAGCAGCCTTGAGCGCTGCATTGATCGACTTCGCAATGTTTGAAGTCATCATCAATGTTCTGTTGACAGTGGAATGTGCTCTGGACCATCTTTCATACCCGACGTTCATTAAGTAATCTTTGACCCTGTTATCAATTTTCTCTACCTCTGCCATGTGGTAATCAAACTTCTCAACTGTGTATGCTTTGGCCAGAGCAAAGAATATGTCTTTGAGCAGTAAATGGTTTTTTTTGTAATTTTTTTTTTACATTATTCCGTAGATGCCATATGCAGACACAATGAGGTACTTGTGGATACAATGTTGCCGCTACATTTTCAATACCTTCATGCCTGTCCGATACTATGCACATTCCCTCCCTTTCCCCAAATGCATCCTTAAATCTTGCTAAAAATCACTCCCAAGAAGCATTATTCTCTGAATATACTATGGCATATGCGAGTGGTAGGATATTACCTGCTGGATCTTGTGTTGATGCTATCAATAATGTTTCTCTATATGTAGATTTAAGTAAGGTTCCATCTACAACAACAACTGATTTGCAATACTGTCATCCTTTTATAGGCGGATATAGTGCAGCGAAAGCATATATGAACAAGTCTTCCTCTATTTTTTTCAAACTTAGCACCGACATAGGCTTTGTAAGAACCAACATATAAAAGTAGCTTGGCAGCTTTTCATATGATTCGCTCGGGTTCCCTCTCGGTACTTGAACTGCATATTCTTTCGATCTCCATGCTTGCATATATGTCATTTGAACACCATACTGCTTGTTTATATCTCCAATTATTTCATTAGGAGTGTATATTGTTTTTGGATGTTTATACTTGTCTATCAGAAGACTGCCGATGAGTTTTGCAGCAGCTTGACGTTGTGCATAAGATCTGTCTTTCAGGGGGCATGAGTGCACTTTGCTGAAATTTCTGACCTTGAAAAGTTTTGCTTTTTTCAGGCTCGAAGACTTAAAATACCAATCACAGTTGTTGTTGATGCATAATAGGTAGTACCTACGAAAAGGATATAAACTTTTCCATCAATAAACAGAGCGACATATACAAGGATATATAGTGATACACATTGCCATAAACAATACTAGATGAAAAGATACAATGACTATACAGTACTAGACGGTGACAACCACAACTGAAAAGTGTATAGCCACAGACTTACAAGCAACAGCTTATTTTCTGCATAATTATGCTTCTAACATCAACTACGATATACATTGAGATACATAATTATACAATAAATATTTTGATATCTGCTTTCACTTGATCATATTAATTGTATCGCCATTTTATCTCTCCTCTATAACTGAGCTTTGTGCACATTCTGAGGAAATCACAGCAGAATTGGAATTGTAGCAGATCATGTCCATATCCTTTCACTCGATGTTATACAAAGGGGATACATTGTAATTTCTTTTTTTCAGCTCAAGATATACACATACACCCATACTATTGTGTATCACTATTGGTGGACATCGATTTTGAACAGTGTATTTGATTTCACTAACATTCAATGAAGTATCTATCATAAGTTGATTCGAAATCACGTCTACAAAATCTTCAAAACTTATATTTGGAGTAGCTATTACAACATCTGCATTGTAATCTACAAAGTTGTTGTCAACATTCCATCGACCACCATACTGAATAAAAAATGGTAAATTTTCCATTAAAGTAGTTGAAATTACGTCAAAACTCACTAATTACTTGATTGATTTTGATTGTAGTTCGTAGTTCCTTCTACACAGAAATTGCAAAAGGTGTATCTACAAACAAATCACGAAGGTATATAGTAAAATTGATCGATTTTGAGTGAAAATTTGGAGCTCTTTTGGAGAATTTTTGGGAGAGAATGCTGCGATTTACAGAGGGAGAGAATGACGTGATCTGGTAAATTGATACTCTTGAAAAAGGGAAAAGAAACATGATTGTCGGAAGCGTGATTGTCGGAAGCGTGATTCTCCGGTGGGTGGTAAATTGATACGCTTGTGTGTATCTTTAAATCTTGGGCTACTTTTTGGTAAGCGTTTAATATTGGGATAGAGGTTAGTAAGTTTGTGTTTAAATTGGCTATTTCTGTATTTTTCCCTATAATTAATTCAATTATATTAGCCCATAATATTTAATTGGACTAATATATTTAAAATATAGTCATATTGTTTTATGATTTATATTCGATAAAATTTAAATGCTTACAAATGCCCCTACTTCAAGACTTGACAATATATCAACTAATCAACTTTAAAAGACGAGGATTGAAATATCTACGCCTACACAGTTGAGCAAATTGCAAGTTGCTTATTATAGGGATGAAAGCTATCAATTTTCAATCTTATGTTATGCAAGTACAAAGTCGGAAAAACTTTCCAAACCGTTGAATTAAGGATCCCACATGCCCATGTAAATTCAAAATCTATTGTAGAATTTGTCATAATGAAGATAACGATAATGTCACTAAAGACATTGTTGTTCACCTTTCCCAATATTCCAATTATCAAGTGAAATATAAATGAAGTGTTGAAAGGATCTATCATCATTGTCTCCAATAAGATTAAAAAAATAAGCAATTTGCCACACAACTTCCAAATATGTTTTGAAACGTAAGAATCCAATTACAGCTACACAACTTCCAAGTAGCATTTTTCCTAGTTTGAGTAGGAACCCAATTACAGTATCCTAATTCATGATGGAAACGCCTTTTAAGTTGATCCCACATTGAGGAACACCTCTTCCACATACTCTTTGGAATCTCTATAAATAGAGGCTTGATATTCAAATTGTAAGCACAAACTTGTTGTGCCCTTTGACCATTTGACGATCACAAAGCAAAGAGTACCAGTGAAGGTAGTTTTCTTTTTTCAGCATTTTCCTTCATCTCTTTTTTTTTTGGGTTTTTGTAGGCCAATCGAGCCAGGATATGTTCTTGTTTAATAAGATGATTCGCACATGAAGAAGGAAATATTAGAGTGTGAGGGGATGAGTATTCATTCTTGCTCGACTATTGGAGAGATTACTCTCAGTGTGGCTCGACTACCGGAGAGATTACTCTCAAAATGACCCGACTATCAGAGAGATTACTCTCTATGTGGCCCGACTACCGGAGAGATTACTCTCAAAATGACCCGACTACTGGGGAGATTAATCTCAATGTGGCTCGACTACCGGAGAGATTACTCTCAAAATGACCCGACTACCGGAGACATTACTCTCAATGTGGCTCGACTATCGGAGAGATTACTCTCAAAATGACCCAACTATTGGAGAGATTACTCTCAATGTGACTCGAATATCGGAGAGATAACTCTCAAAATGAGCCGACTATCGGAGAGATTACTCTCAATGTGGCCCGACTATTGGAGGCCATTTCATCCATTTAGACCTTTGTGCCCATTATAATATTCTTGATTTTGACTTTGATGACCTTTTTTTTTGCAGCCCGAAGAGATGGCAAATTTCAGAGACTATAACTCACCTTCCTCCAAACTTAGATATCTCATAATCGAGACTAAAGATGGCATAGAATAAACCAAGCTCTTGGTTCACATACCACAAGCTGGCCGGTATGCAGTCTCATGGCCTTCTCTGAGGAAGTCCCTTTGTGTAGAAAACTGGACCTTGGAGCACAAGTCTACTTCTAATCCATTTTCTAAGATGTGGTCTCTCCAAGCGACAATCCATCGCCAGGAAAACATTTCTAGCACCCTTCCAAACTTAGGGCGTCACATAATTCAAGGCGAAGTACATTAGGAAACACAACAACAATTGAGGGCGAGTATCGTCATATCCCAAGATATTGGGAATGTGATAAATATGTACTTGGTGGAAGTCAACAAACCCTGAGTAACGTAAAGATTTATGATGATGTCTATGTCTCACTTTTTACTTATGATCGAAACTCGAACATTTTGAAAGCACTTTGTGAGGCTTGGTTCCCCAAGACGAATATGCTTCTTACATAATATGGGGAACTATCTATCTTCTTTTGGGACTTAAATATTCTTGGAGGTCTACCCATTGCGGGTTCTCCATACGAAGAAGTGGTACCTAAGACAAGAGAACTCATTAGTTTGGACGAAAAAAGATGAGATTTATTCCTCGATGTTGCGAGTAATTATTTGCTGTTTTCCATCACCTTCAGGAAGGTAAAGGTGCTAACCAAAAGGTCTCCTTCAGCAAGTGGACAAATTTTTGGTACAAAAAAACTTTAATATATAAACATGCCCCACTATGAAAGGAAAAGAATCCGCTCGCCTACAGTCGACATATAATCCTAACAAAGTTATTCCCGAGACAACCAGGTGGTCGAGTGATCAAGAAGCTAATTCTCCAAGCTTAGGGTGAGGTCTGGCAAGAAAGATGAAACATATGCAGCAGCATTCTTATCAATTTGACTATGTGCCTTTGTGTTTCCCAAGGCAGAAAACTTCATTCGTCTCGATACTTTTAAGATGGCAAGCGGGCGAAAGATTAGCCTTGCGTTCCCAATTTTAGCGAGTATTTATCATTGTTTGAATAAGATTTCGTGTTCTTCCCAACTTGATCAGGTCAAAGTTTGTTTTCCCTTTCATTATGTTTACGACTGGCTTGCACATTACATCAAAACCCATTATCCACTTGCTAAGGGTCCACCTGTCCCTTTGATGGTGACATACTCAAGAGAGGGAGCTGCGAGGTACTTTGACGAGAAGGATGCAAGAAAACGCATCCACAATGGGGAGGATATAGTTTGGACACCAACAATGTTAACCAATTCTTGTCCTTATTATTATGTGGATAACGATGCCCCTCAAGAGTTGGATTCAAATTACTTCGCGAGCTTACGTTTAATTACCTCTTTTTGAGGCATGGTAACTCATTCATCATCGAGCCATATAGCCCGCATCGGTTTGGTCGTCAATTTGGGTTTTACCAGAACGTCTCCGGTTTTTTGGAAAATGATATCCATAATGCGTCTCTAGATGAAGGACTCAGATTTTGGAGGATTTGCACACTGTATCGGTCTATGTCACGTGCGATTTTCCCCCCAACGAGAGATCCTGTGGAGAAGCCTTTCTCCACCAATTATATGTCGTGGTGGGAGAAAGCGCATGGGAAGTTTCTCGAGAATAATTTACAAGCTTTGGTAGACAATGTTGGGCTAAATTCTACTACTCCTTTAGGAGGTGAAGATCAAGGCATTGGAAAGACGCTCTCAAAAGTTAAAGAGTCGCCTACTCCAATCCCAAAAGTGGTTACACAACAAAAGAAAAGGAAGCATAAATCCTCAAAGGCAGCTTTGAAAGAGGTGGTGTGCACTTCAACGTATATAGAGAAACACCCTCCAGTTCTTCCATTTAGCATGCAACTTCCTCAAGATACAAGCCAGAGTACCAATGAAGATCAAAATTGGAAAAGGTAACGGCCTAACCCAGTAGAGATCGTAGAGGTTCCAAGTGTTGATAGTCCCTCAAGAACGCATACACCTTGTAACAAAAAGGTAAAATACAATCACCTCGCCTTTTCCTAATTTTTTTTAATAGCTTTACTATAAATTACTTACTTGCTTTGCCTTTTCCTTATGCAGTTAAACGCCATTGGGCATCCGATGGTATCCCCACATGACAAGCTGCAAGTGAGTGCTGAATCTATTGGAGGGCCTACATCTAAAGTAAAGTCACCTTCAAATGCATCATCTCTTACTCATGAAAGAGCCTTAAACAAATAGTCTAAATGAGATAACTCACGTCCCACCGATGACAAATACAACAATAGCTATTTTTGAAGGAAAGAGCATTGTCTTTAATCGCAAAAAGGAATTCGTCTTGGGACTTTGAGAGGATATTTGCAACAGACTCTCCAAAACATTGGGCAGAACTGCTCTAATCTTATAGGGAGAAAATCACTGAGATTTTTGAGGATATGAAAAAGGCGAGTATTTTAGATCTTTCTCCATTAGAGTGTTTACTGGTTCTCTTTTCGAGCTTGCTGCCTCATATGACTAAAACCGATCAAATTTGGCTGATAAGACGAGTCAAGATGAGAAGCTGGAGCTGATTTCCAAAGCTAAGGAGCGTCTCGAATCATTCAAACTTGAAGCAAGTGAAAAATTTATATACGGACAAAATCGGTGAGCCCGGTTTTATAGTCACTTCGACACATAGAAGACTCGAAGGTCCGAGCTCTGGTATTAATACACATCGGAGGTCCTTGACCTTGAGGAAATGCATATCGAAGGTCTTCGACCCCGAGGTAGTGCATATCGTAGGCCAACATAGAAAGGCGAAAGATTACCAAGGGGAACGTGCTCAAAGCTGACAAAGTACGCAAGATAGTACACCGGCCGTATTGTGGAATTAAATGGTTGTACCAGCCATCTTTCTTTACATTAAATAGTTGTACCAGCTGCACCTCTTTGTAATGATTACACATGTACTATGTTAGGATTCTCCTTCATATATAAAGAGGACCCTTTTTCACTTTGTAACATACATGATATTCAATACAAGAACAACAACATTCTCTACTCTTTAACAAAAACATTCTCAACAATTGTCTCATTTGTTGTGTTCTAGAGTAATTCTCTATTTATTACTTATTATTGATCATAAATAGTCCAACCTTAAGGCATTCAACATTATTATACCACTGCCGATATCCCTCGATCAAGCTTCTAGAGCTTGACCTCGAGGCCTGACCGACCACCATTGAGATTGGCCTCTTCGACACCTAGCTTGCCTAATCTGGTTCTTTTCACACTTATTTCGTTTCTCTCACCTCATACTCAGCACTTATTGTCTAAATAACTGGTATTAAAATAGATCACATATTTTTAGAACCACATAATCAAATATAATTGTAATTACCATTTTCACGGTAAACAGTTTGGCGTCCACCGTGGGGCTAAAAATAATAGTGATTGTTTTAGTGTTGGTTTTCTAGAAACACAAGTTATTCTTCACACTTTTTCTTGCCCAATAATCTTCACTTTCAGGTCAAAAAATGTCTAACTCAGTAAATGCACATGAAAACAACGACCCTGAGGATCTTGGACCGCGAGAACCCATGCTCAAAAGGCCAAAGCGCCCACCGCCATGAAAGAATGAACTCAAAGTTGTATACCTTAAGGAACTATTGTGTTCAGAGAGGAAGATGCCGAGGCCTTGTCCCAACCACATAACGATGCACTGGTAATTTCTTTCATCTTGAATAGCGTTCAAATTAAGTGTGTGCTCGTGGATGCAGCTAGCTCGGCCAATATAATCAGATTCGGGGTAGTGGAGCAGCTCAAGCTGCTTGACCAAATCGTACCCGATTCTGACACCCTCAGAGGGTTTAACATGGAGAGCCAAATGATGAAGGGGGAAATCATCCTCCCAGTCGACATATCCGGTGCAGTTCGGGGCACCAAGTTTTATGTCATCGAGGGAGACACGAGATACAACGCCCTGCTTGGAAGGCCATAGATACACATCATCAGGGCGGTACCGTCGACTCTTCACTAGATGTTGAAATTCCCAATCGCAGATGGCATAAAAATAGTGTATGGTGAGCAACACGCGGCAAAGGAAATGTTCGCGGTGCACGATATGGCGCCAGAGCCCATATATTCCACCTCGAAAGGGTCGGAATATAAACATGTCCCCGAGGATGACGAGGAATATTTCCTCACCCCTCGAACCTTCGTTCCCCTGAAGAATCGGACCCAACAAAATCAACGGTCGAAGAGCTGAAACAAGTCATTTTATTGAAACACCTACCAGATCAAAAGGTATACCTGGGAACGGGATTAATCCCCGAACTCAGGAAAGAACTCATTCAATTTCTTATTGACAACATTGATTGCTTTGCTTAGTCCCACTTAGATATGATAGGGATCTCCCCAGAAATAACCACCCATCGACTAAGCGTCGACCCCAGGTTCAAACCGGTAAAGCAAAAAATGAGGCCTCAGTCCGAGGTAAGGCATGTGTTCGTCAAATACGAGGTAACAGAACTCCTCAAAATAGGGTCCATCATGGAAGTAAAGTATCCTGAGTGGTCATCCAATATAGTAGTGGTCCCCAAAAAAGGGAACAAATTAAGAATGTGTGTAGATTATCAGGACTTCAATAAAGCATGTCCTAAAGATTCATTCCCGCTGCCCAACATCGATCGTTTGATTGATGCCACGGCCGGCCACGAGACTCTCACCTTTCTCGATGCCTACTCTGGGTATAATCACATTCAAATGAACCCCGAGATTAGGGAAAAGACTTTATTCGTCACTAAGTATGACACATACTGCTACAATGTGATGCCCTTCGGGCTAAAAAATGCAGGGGCCACGTACCAACGCCTAGTTAATAAGATGTTCGAACATCAAATAGGAAAATCCATGGAAGTTTACATTGATGACATGTTGGTTAAGTCTCTATGTGCAGAAGACCATTTGACTCATTTACAGGAAGCTTTCGACATCCTTAGAAGTTACAACATGAAGCTCAACCCCGAGAAATGCGCCTTCGGCATAGGTTCTGGAAAATTTTTAGGCTTCATGGTGTCAAACATGGGGATTGAAATCAACCCTAACAAAATCAAGTCCATCGAATAAATCACGGTGGTAAATAATGTAAAGGTCGTACAACGGTTGGCCGGGCAGATAGCGGCGCTGGGCCGATTGATCTCGAGGTCATCATATCGGAGCCATCACTTTTTCTCCCTCCTTAAAAAGAAAAAAAAATTTGAGTGGACTCCGGGTGCCAGCACGCCTTGGAGGAATTAAAATAGTATCTCTCAAGCTCGCCTTTGTCCACACCCCCAAGGGGGATGAAACGCTATACTTATACTTAGCATTGTCCGAGGTAGCGGTAAGTGGCTTGTTGGTCCAAGATGAGCAAGGTCTCGAACTAGCAAAAGGCCTGGGGGCGGAAGCTGTCGAAGCCAAATGTGATTCCGTTCCTGTAGTAAACCAAGAAAATGGGATCTTCGAGAGGACAGGATGCAACGGTACCTAGATAAACTTCAAATCACTTTGCATCATTTCAAAGAATGGCCTCTGGTCCACATACCTCGGGAACAAAACAATGAGGCCGATGCACTCGCAAACCTGGGGTCATCCGTTGAAGAAGATGACATACTCCCCGAGGCTATTATTCATATATCCAAATCAGTGATCAAAGAAGGCCATGACGAAATCAATTCCACTAGCCTGACATGGGATTGGAGAAACAAATACATCGATTATTTGGTAAGTGGAAAGTTGCCCACAGATCCAAAAGATTCAAGGGCCCTTCGGACCGAAGCAACCCGATTTTCACTCGACGAAAGTGGAGCTCTATACAGAAGAACCTTCGATTGGCCCCTCGCAGTATGCTTGGGACCAGGAGAAACTGATTACGTGCTCCGAGAAATCCACGAAAGCACCTGTAGATATCACTCCGACGTCGATTCTTTAATTCGAAAGGTGATCAGAGCAGGTCACTACTGGGAAAGCATGGAAAGGGACATCAAATAATTTGTCCAAATATGCGACAAGTGTCAGAGATTCGCGCCAGTGATCCACCAACCCGGTGAACAGCTACATTCGATCTTACACCATGGCCGTTCATGAAATGGGTAATGGACATAGTCGGCCCCCTACCAACGGCACTAGGTAAAGCTAGATTTATTCTGTTTATGACTGACTATTTCTCAAAATGGGTGGAAGTAGATGCCTATGAAAAGAGAAAAATAAGTCATCAACTTCATATGGGATCACATCATGTGCCAATTTGGGATCCCCTCCGAGATAGCATGTGATAACGGGAAGTAGTTCATCGGAAGAAAAATAACAAAGTTTCTTGAGGATCACAAAATCAAAAGAATACTATCGACTCCCTACCACTCGTGTGCAAATGGACAAGCCGAATCTACAAACAAGACCATCATTCAGAACATGAAAAAGAAGTTAGAAAATGCAAAGGGAAAATGGAGAGAAACGCTGTCCGAAGTACTATGGGCATACCGGACAACCTCTAAATCAAGCACCAGAGAGACGTCGTTCTCTTTGGTATACGGGTCTGAGGCTTTGATAGCGGTCGAGGTAGGGGAACCTAGTGCCAGATTCCGACATGCCACCAAAAACTCAAACAATGAGGCCATGACCACGACCCTAGAGCTATTAGACGAGAAGCGAGAAGCTTCACTGGTCCGGATGGCCGCCCAAAAACAAAGAGTCGAAAGATACTACAATCAAAGAGCAAACCTCCGATATTTCAAAACCAGGGACTTAGTCCTAAGGAAATTCACCCAAAGCACTCGAAACCCTAACGAAGGCAAGATAGGCCCGAGCTGGGAAGGACCGTACCGCGTCCTCAGCCTAATCGGCAAAGAATCCTACAAGCTAGGCATCATGGAAGGCGAGCAACTGTCAAACCATTGGAATATATCAATGCTCAGGCGCTATTATTGCTAAGGTACAATCCTCCCCATATTTCCTTCAAACTGTTACACTAATCAAACACGCAGGTATGCGATTAAAGGGAAACAAAACATCCCCCAGATCGAAGGCCTCGGGTTTTAAAGCATGCACTGCGCGCTTTTTTCCTCACACCGGATTTTATCCTAAAAGGGTTTTACCGGCGAGGTTTTTAATGAGGCAACATCCATATTCTACCCGAGGAGAAATCACCAGAAGGAAAATCACTAAAATATACCAAAGAGGGTCTCGACAGGAAAATGATGTATCGGACCAAACGGCCGAATAAACCATGTCAACATAGAATAGTCAAACCCTCGATAGAAAAAACTTGTATACTTGTACCAAGTAATCAGAGAAATACCTTCATTCAAACCATTTTGCACATACAAGTGTTTGCCGTTTTTACAAGAGACGACCACAAGAACAAAACTTTAGCAAGCACACGGGAACTGTCCTCAACAGTCACTCCATCGACTTGCCAAAATTCAAAGCCGTAAGACCTCAGGGCAGGTAACTTCGAGCGCACAAGGCAACACCAACAACATGCCCTCCTCGAGGCAACATTTAATCCGACTCGGGGACTTCCCCCGGCAGTCGGCTCATCAGGTTATCAAATTCGAAGCCGTAAGACCTCAGGGCAGAGCACTTCGAGCTCGTAAGCCCTCCATGAGGAAACGTCATAACTATAAGACCGTAAGAAAGGTTGTACCAACCTAAAGCGTAAGATCCCAAGTCACCCGCAACACTAAAGGTTGTACTAAACAAAAATATAAACCCCGTATCAAAGTGAAGGCTATATATTGAATATGTAAGACCCAAAAGGCATACCCTTGATATAGACACCATGGCTATCTCATTCGGGGACTAGAAGGCTACGGCCAAACACAAATGACCACCGTCATAAGGCTCCGACCAAACTAACACAAATCGGAGACGTCCGACCGTTTCCATAAAATCACATGCCTCCATTTACATCGAATCTTTTTTTGGAAAAAACCAGTTAAAGGTTGTGCCAACCTAAAGCGCAAGAAGCCCAAGTTGCCCGCTACATTAAAGGTTGTACCAACCTAACGCGTAATAGCCCAACTTGCCAGCTAGTCGTATCAACCTTACGTGTAAGAGCCCGAGCCACAAGCTACAGGTCATACCGACACAAAGAACCTCAGGACCAATTTGAAAACCTGAGGGCCGTTGAGCTCGAATCGGGACCCGACTCGGAGACTAATCCCGATACGGTTAACTAAAGCGACTCAGGGCCAAAAAAGCATAAGAGCTCAAGTCGCCAGCTAGTCGTATTGACCTTATGCGTAAGAGCCCGAGCCGCCAACTACAAGTCATACCGACACAAAGTGCCTCAGGGCCAATTTGAAAACCTGAGGGCCATTGAGCTCGAGTCGAGACCTGACTCGAAGACTAAGCCCGATACGGTTAACTAAAGCGCCTCAGTGCCAAAAAAGTGTAAGAGCCCAAGTCGCCAACTAGTCGTATCGACCTTATGCGTAAGAGCCCGAGCTGCCAGTTACAAGTCATACCGACACAAAGCGCCTCAAGGCTAATTTGAAAACTCGAGGGCCGTTGAGCTCGAGTCGAGACCCGAATCGGAGACTAAGCCTGATACGATTAACTAAAGCGCCTCAGGGCCAAAAAAAGCGTAAGGGCCTAAGTTACCAGCTAGTCGTATCGACCTTACGCGTAAGAGCCCGAGCAGCCAGCTATAGGTCATACCGCCACAAAGCGCCTCAGGGCCAATTTGAAAACCGGAGGGCCGTTGAGCTCGAGTCGAGACCCGACTCGGAGACTAAGCCCGATACGATTAACTAAAGCGCCTCAGGGCCAAAAAAGCGTAAGATCCTAAGTCGCCAGCTAGTCGTATCGACCTTACATATAAGAGCCCGAGCCGCCAGCTGTCACACCTCCTTCTTATACGCCCCGAAGGGGGTACGGGAGTTTTTCCACTTAATGTGACATTATTCGAAATGGGATTATTTTTTTTTTATTAGAGTCGCAACTTGGAATAGTTTATTTGGTGTCCCTAGTCACCGGTTTAAATCCCAAATTGAGGAATTTTGA
>ML386613.1:0-18737 GCA_005239525.1 Nicotiana knightiana | reverse complement strand
AAGAGAAGAAAAACTCAGTAGAATCCTCTTTCAAGCGTGGTGTGTTCCTCCACATCAATCCTGTATCCGAACTTTTTCCCAATGTTATGTTTTTGGGTCTATTTATATGGTTGGGATAAACCCTAACCGTGTAAGAGACTCCTATCCCCACTTGGAAACACTTAAAAACCTTTAAAACTCGGACTTTACCGAAATAGGCACCCTGGCGTTAGGGGTCTAACGCCTGGCTAACGCCAGGCACCCCCTGGCGTTTGGGGTCTAACGCCTGGCTAACGCCAGGCACCCCCTGGCGTTTGGGGTCTAACGCCTGGCTAACGCCAGGCTTGTCCCGGATCGCTCCTTTTCGACTCTTGCACGTATTTTCCGACGTTTATGCTCTCATTTAGCTCGGCTTCCATTTCCAACTCACCTACACATTAAATAAACTCCATTAGGCACATACGACGTGTATTTTTATCATTAAAGCACATAAAATGCAAGGTATATAATGCTTAAAATCATGAATTCTAGCCACGCATCACCTGACATCGGCTTCTAGCATCTTTTTCTAAGCTATCTCCTCATAAAGGTCGAAGCCTCGGGCATGAGTTTCCTCAAGGGTCTCTCCGAGATTGGCACTCTATTAGATCAACAGTCCATTGTGCTCGATTGCGCTTGGGAATCCTCAGCATCAGCCAGATATATGGCTACTGACTTGTCAGTGTGGGTTTTTGCTTTATCGGCAGTGAAGTGGTCCATGCCTTCTTTCCACTTGTGACAGTCGACTTTAGCTTGATCGATCTCCTTCCGGAATAGCTCGATCTTCTGAATTTTTTGCTGCAACAGTGACATCGAAACGTTAGCTCCCACCCTTGGATCGAGTCCGTATTTTTTCAAGAGAATTATTACCTGCTCGATCAACTAGGATTCCTCCTTGTGAACTTTAGCCAGGTCAGCTCGGAGGTCCGTGATCTCCTCGCCCTCCTTCCCACAGAGAAGATTGGGAGTATTACTCTCCTCTGAAAGCCTTTGGACATCGGTGAACTTAGAGAAAGCATGTACGAGAAAAGATAGACGTTAGACAGAAAGAAGGAAAGGTGAAGGAAAACTACATCAACAAAATTAATACTTACTCGGCTCAGAAGGTGTTGGGCCTCTTCGAAGAGGTTGGATACGTCGTTGAGATCATAGGCATCATCAACCCCGTTAAAGCAATCCCGAAAGGGATCCTCCTCACTGGGGACTCCGCATATTTCAGGAGTCCTCATGGAAAGAGCATCCCTTATGGCCTCCTCGGAAAAGGCCGGTAAAGAGGGTGAGTGACCTGCTATCACTGCCCTAAGCAAGTCGCTCGGGGCACTTTGTTCAGCTCTGGGGTCACGGAACCAGCCCCCTCTGGTATGTTTGTTGTTGGACGAGAGATAACCTCAACCTCAGGTGATTTGGGGACTTTGCCTGAATCTTTCTTCAAAACCTCCTCGTCGCGAGGCAGGGTCTCGACAACCGCCTCTGGCTTAGAGGACTTGGCGATTTCGGGAGCCTTCCGTACTCGAGTCACCAACGCCGAGTCACCGTCCTTGTTTTCCTCTTCTTCTTCTTCTTCTTCCCTCAGCCTTTGGACTGACTCTATAGTAAGAGGGATAACATTCCTCCTGACTCTTCAAGCTGCTGCCTTTTTGGGTTTAGGGTCCTCGGATGCCGAGACCCTCTTCCTCTTATTATATTTCCCCGACTTCGGAGCCAGGGTCATGGCCTCTTCCTTACTACTCGGAGGCCTCAAGACTACATCTTTGTTCAGGCCTGCACAAGAAAAGATTAAGTGAATAAAAAGAAGTTCAGTCAATGTGTCAGGTATGAAAAAATAGAGGAATTTACCATGGTTCTTTGCTTCCCATTTTCCTTTTGCCAAGTCACGCCAACAACGCTCAGCATAGGAGGAAGTCGAAGACATCTTCCGAACCTAGTCCTCAAGGTCAAGAACTTCTCAAGGCATCCAAGCAACCGGTGCATGACAATGGAAGATGTTAAATGAAGCAAAAAATGGAAACATGGAAATTAACGAGTAAAGTGTTACTTACGCTTCGGGTTCCATTTCTCGAGAAATGGCATTTTCTCCTTCAGGATAAGGTCACAAGTCCTCACCCTAACAAACCGACCCATCCACCCCGGTCTTTGTCCTCGTCGATACTCGAGAACAACGCCTTGGTCGCTCGACATTGCATTTTGATCAACCCTCAAAAGATTCGAGGGATGTATAACCTAATGAGGTGATCGAGGGTGAACAACAATCCCTTGACTTTGCTGGTGAAGAACCGGGGCATGATCACAATGCGCCAAAAAAAAGGGTGTATTTGGCCTAGGGTTACCTGATATTGACGGTGGAAATCAATGATGACTGAATCGAGGGGCCCGCCATGAAAGGATAAGTGTAAACACTTAGATACCCTTCCACGTGGTAGTAATTCTTTCTTCAGGAGAAGGGATCTCTACAACTTTGTCCCCCCAGTTGCAATCCCTTTTTATATCCTCGAGATATCCCACCGATATCGATCAGATATACCTCGATACGTGCTCACATCGTTCAGGGACTGTCGCGTCCCCCCTCTTTCATCCCCTTTTGGGTCGATCAGGGTATTCGACATTATTGGGACAACTCGTTTTCTTTTGGAAAAGGGATAAGGAATTGAAGAGTCGCCACCTAACGATTTGAGGTGCGTTAGGGCACCTATTAAGGGTCATTTATAAACACATATTAGATAACCAGAGATAGGGTAAGGGCTTGAAATTACTTCAAGGGCAAGGTGTTAGGCACCCATTAAAGTCCACAACTGTGGTTTTCGGCCAAACAAACTTTGTGAATTTTAAAACAGGTATCACATAAGCAAACAAAACATATAGGTAAACAAATAAAGATTTTGGGAAGATTCACAGTCTAAGCACACATATGTGCTAAAGTTTTAAAAGATTTAAAGTCTAAAAATACATATACAAGGTTTGAAAGAGTGATGATCTAAACACACATATGTAAGGGATATGGGGTCCTAGGTTGTTTATCTTATGGGATCACATCAGTACAATGCCCGGTAATCACTCCTCCGAAGAAGGGCTACACGTTGCATTAGCGCACTGGTCATCATATCCGTATCTACCCTTCCCCACCCTTAGCGGTTATTAAAGCGAGTGTTGTTTAAATATCTCTATGCGTGCTGTTACCCGTCCCTTCTTAATGGCCCTGGAGGGATTTAGGAACTCCACCTATAAGCATTTCTAGACAGACCCCTAAGGTTGAAAAGAGAAAATACTAGGCGACAGGCAAGAATGGATAGGACTTGAACAGATAAAACAGGAAAAAAGCAGTTAAGAGGCTCAGATTTACCTCCACAGATAATGCACATAAGCAACACGTTTCAAACACAAACAAGGGCAGTATTATTAAGCAGGATCCTAAAACATGATGTCTAAGTGAAAATAAGAACAAAGAAGATATGCAGCTTCAATTTTATAAACACAGAAGCAGGACCTAATCAGTTTGCCTATTGAGTTTAAAACCTGTTAACCATTGGGCAGTAAACACAAAGCAACAGTCTTCTAGTTTTTAAAGAGATGGATTACCTAAGGCTTGCCTAGGCGCGGGATTGTGCATAATAATTACCAGAATTGTTAAAAAAAATAGTTCAGAAGTTGTTTTACCTTAAAGCATGATGTTCTAGGTGTTGCAACATACACGGATTATCACCAGTTTATTTAAAACAGGATGATCAAATATGAGACTGTCTTATGTCTTTTTTCATGCATCAATAGTTTAACTAAGTGTGACTGGGTGAGATCCTAAAGCATGGTATCTACTATGCACATAGAGATGCAGAATGGTTGCAGAATTCCTAAAGCATGATTTCTAAATGCACAGGAAGTTACAGCATAATTTCAGGATGTGCAGAAGCAACATTTTTATGTTGATGCTATTATTTAGCCCTGAAGCAGGATTTTTAAGTGATAAATAGGGTCAAATGAGATGATGAAGCAGTAAACCTAAAACATGATATCTAATGCATGACATGCTTAGAATGTATTGGTCCTAAACATGGATTCTAATGCACATATAGGAAATGTAAACCTAAGGCATGGTTTCTACCCCTTGATATTGATAACATATATAGCTACCCTCCCATTTTCACTAGCCATCCCTAATATCTGTTTACAAATATTTATTACAGACCAACTGAGAAAATTACATAAATAGATAAAGGAAAAGAAGAAGTTAAACTATAGGGAGGCTGAAAAAATAGGCCCAGATTCCAAGAACTTCAAGTGCTCAAATGTTTCATAGCCTTTCTCATATCTAGGTGTGTCAGAGTTCCCTAAGGACCTCAATAGATCCCGGGAAGTGCTCACACCCAGATTTCATAACCATAATTGAGTAAGTGCAGTGTGGAAGGGCTAGCCCCAGTGCACCAGAGTTTAGAGGGATCTCATGGGAATCCCAAGGCAGTCATACACGGGAGGGGTAGAACCTTAGGACCTAAGAGTAGATTGAGAGTGCTTGACATAGTTTTGAAAAGGTTTTAATAGGAAAGGCAACGTTTGGAAAAGACTTAGTTGAAACAATTTTATAAAATATGAGAGTTTTTTTTAGTAAAAAATAGTTTGTTGATAGGAGTAGGACAATTAACAAACAGTAGAATAATCACAACACAAACAGATTCAGCATATTCAAATCACAGTCCTTCATACAGGGGTGATGGGAGTTGGGGACACATAGAACACATAGTATACATGATCATAGAAGTTCTTGTAGGGGGTTTATGGGGATTAGGGGATAGCTAATGGTATCAACACAACATGAATTTCAAAATCAACACATAATCAGACAACTTAGGATACAAAGTGCTTTGCAAAGAAAGGTTCATGCTAGAAAATAGGTAAACATGGGATAGAGCAGATCATATTGGGACATACTACAAGGGGGTAACATATTCATAAGCATACTGATCCGAAAGGGGAGTGGGGAATAACATAATATGCTAGATGAACAATGATGTAGACATGTCAATTACATGTTGAACAACAAAACCATAGATAGAAACAGATCATAATCATGATAAACTGAAGCAGTAACAGAAACATTTTGGTTTTGGGACTTGAATTGAAATCAGAACATACCAGTAAGGGGATAGTAAACACAAAGTGAAGGATAGGAGAGCACAATAATTAACCTTGGCTTGCAGCCGGCTAATTCAGAACAGTAGTAAGTAAGTAACAAAGAAAGAAAGAGAGCAGGAAAGCTTTGAGTATGAGAAAGATATTTTTGAACTAATGTGTTCTGTCTTGAGAGGTAAAATAAGAGAGTTTATATAGTAGTTTAAGAGTAGGACAAACAAAGTAAAAATAAATTAGAAGACAAAATTAGGGAAGTCACATAATTCAATCACCTAAGGAGTTTCAGAATAGACTCCTTTAATTAAGGGCAAATGATTCAAATGGTAATAACATGGATTCAATTAAGGCAAGAAATTCAAATCAAACCAAATAAGGGAGCCAGAATAAGCTCCTTTAATTAAGGCAATTGATCAAATGGTAATAACAGGGATTCAATTAAGGAAAGAATCCTAATCAAACCAAATAAGGAATCAGTAAGAATCCACAGTTATACAAGAAATTAAATAAGGCAGGGATGAATAAGTAAGGTCTTAAACAAGGAAACAAACGAGAATTATGCACATGAATCTTAACAGAGCAAATTAGTCAGAATTTCAAAGTAATACTGCTTTCTGGGAGGAAAGATATCAACTTCCACAAATAGAGAATGAGCTAAGTAAAATTTTAGAAACATATAGAAATTAATCCAGAAAATTGACTCAAAAACCCTAATAGAGACTAATTAGGGTAGAAATCATAAATCGATGAATTTGACTAAGGAAAATCGAGTGGGTCAAAGATACAGAGTGAATCAATACAACTAGGGACATTGAAAGACTCAGAATCAAAGCAAAAAGCGAAACAATGCCACAAGTAACACGGAAAACCCAGAATCGAAGCAAAGTATAAGAAAAATGGAGTTTTAGCATAAATAGACTAGGGTTTAGGCAAACTCAACATAAATTTGTCAAAAACACATAAGAACAGAAGATTAAACATTCAAAATCGGAAAACTTTTGGAGAAGATGATTTTCAGTAAGCCCTAGTTAGGAAGAAATGAACAGACACTTGAAAAGCAGAAGGTTTTCATAAAAACAAGCGGAAAATAGTTCGATGCATCTCAGATCTGTACAGATCTGAGAAGTTCAAGAGTTGTAAGTAGGGTTTTCGTAAAAATAACGCAGAGATGAAGGGACCAGCTTAGAGACCCATAGGTTTAGGCAAAAATAGAAAGATCTTAATCAAGATCGAGCCATGGCGGCTTGAAACATGCAAGAACATGCCCAAGGTATGAGTGGACTGACCCTCGTCCCTTGAGGGCCTTAGAGACAAGTAATACCGGCATAAGAGAGCCATGAGGGGCCTGAGGGTGGTGAGGAATCACCATGGTTGACGACATATGAGAGGCGGCGAGGTGAGAGTTAGGGTTAGGATTAGAGAGGACTTGGAAAGGAGAGTGAAGTGTGGCGGCGGAGAGGGTGAGTGAAAATGAGAAGGTTTGGGGGGTCGTTTGGGTTTAATTATGGTAAGGGGGATCTGGACCTTTGATAAAAAATGATCAACGGTCGGGATTTAATAAGAATTTGGGTCGGGTTAGGTAGGGGTTTGGGCTTGGGATATATTGGGCTAGTGTATCAGGTATTTGGGCTAGCTAGTTTAGGCTAGAATCAAAATAAAAATGGCTATTTGTTAAATACCCCAAATAAATTGATTAAAAATAAATTTTAAAATAATTACTAATTATAAAAATGAATTTCATGTATAGAGATGTTTTAAAAATGGTTATTTAGTATTTGAAATACAAAAGACTGATTTCTGGTAAAAAATAATACAAAAATTTTACGCATGGGCTACAATTGCAAAGTTATTGCAATTGTAATCCACAAAATATAAATGTGGCTATTTGTGTAAATATTTCGAGCTTAATATGACCATAAATAGCAAAATTAAATCATGAAATGTTATAAAGTCATTTGTGATGCAATTTTGTAATTATTTATATAAATAAAATATTGGGATAAATTAATTTAAAAATGTAGAAATTATGGAAAAATATCAATTGATGCTAATGCATAGTTTTGAAGGTATATATGCATCTAAAAATATTATAGAAAAAAATTGGGTATCAATAGGGACCGACGGAGGATTCTCAACTTTGAAGTTAGACTTAAGAACGCATGGGCCGGGAACATACTCCCAGGGAGCGGCTCCGTCGGCGTTTTATCGTCGGCCGACCGTGAAGAAGAAGATGAAGTTTTTTTCTTTTTGTGGAACGGTTTTGGATGTTTTCGTCATTGTATAAGTTGAATAATGAGGAAAGTAGTAAGTTCTGGTGGTTCGAAACTAGCGGAGATGGCCTAAGGAGTGATGAAAGAGAAGAGATTAAGAGAGTTAAAAGCTTAGAAGAACTGATGAAGATGAAAGTAAAGTTTGATTCAACAAAACGAAGACATATTTATAGATTTACGGTGACAGTTTGACGGCACAAGTAGACGACCGCCCACTGACGCGCATAAATGGTTTGGGGAACTATACCGGCGGGACGTTTCGGTCACTTCCATTGCTTACGTCACGAGGATGGCATCATTTGTCTATCGAGGTCCTAGAAAAATTGAGGCTCAAATCGTTTGTTATTATTATATTCCAAGAAATGAGGGAACTATCTGTATACGGTAAAAATCGGTGCTACCCGATTTTACTATTTGATCGAGACTGAGACGTTGCATCGAAGTGTTGAGGCATTGAGTCCAAAATTGAACCTCTTTCTAGACCGAGGTCGATATCAATCGAAGCCAGAAGAGATAAACTTCGAGTAATATCGGGATAGCTTAGTAACGGAAAGAACGAGATATCCGTGATTGGTTAAGGATTGAGGCGTGAATCTCGGAACGGAAAAATCAGTAGCGGTTAATCAACTGTTTATACGATATCCTTATGTAATTAGAAGTATACCATAATTAGGATTCCTGTACTATATAAAGAGGAATTCCAGTCATTTGTAAGCATCATTTTTCGCTGAGAAAAGGCAATACAATCATTTCTTTCTTGCTTATTGCTCTGCTTATTGTTCATCAGAATTATTCTATTTTAATCATTTTTGTACTACTATCACCTCGAGAATACATTATTTAGAGGTCGAGGCTCAGCTTGCACACTGGTTTGATTTACTTAAAGTTTAATTCAGTCATTTACTCTCTTGTTTATCAATTGGTATTGGGTGTAATCACGTAACCTTAAAACCACAATATAAGTTTAATTGTTATCCAAATTTTAGGGTAAACATATGTACGTAGTTGCTTCCATATTTCGTCCTGGCTTCTTCTCCAAACTCATCCTTGTTTCTGCTTACCCAAGGTGAGATCATTTCTTGTCGCGTTTCCCCTACAACAACAACAACAACAAACCCAGTTTAATCCCAACATGTGGGGTCTGGGGAGGGTAGTCTGTACGCAGACCTTACCCCTACCTAGTGCAGGTAGAGGGGTTGTACCCTCGACAACAAAATAAATAATAAAAAACAAAAATAAAAAAAAAATAAAAAATAAAAAAATACAAATAAAAATCACATACCATAATACAGGATAAATAGTATCCCAATAATAGCAACAGAAAATACAATACCTGAGGCGAACAAAACTATATACCGTAATAAAAATCTAAGAATATGAAGGGAAATGCATGCGACTAAGCCTATCGGTGAACACTAACCTTCTACCTTAATCCTCGACCTTCACACCCTCCTATCAAGTGTCATGTCCTCAGTGAGCTGAAGCAGCGCCATGTCCTGCCTAATCACCTCTCCCCAGTACTTCTTAGGCCTCCCTCGACCTCTTCTCAAACTCTCCATGGCCAACCTCTCACACCTCCTAACAGGAGCATCAACGCTTGTTCTCTTAACATGTCCGAACCATCTCAGCCTCGACTCTCGCATCTTGTTCTCCACAGAGGCTACTCCTACTTGTCCCGGATAACTTCATTCTTAATCCTATCTTTCCTGGTACACCCACACATCCATCTCAACNTCTCATCTTCTGCACGTGGGAGTTCTTGACTGGCCAACACTCAGCCCCATACAGCATAGCCGGTCGAACCACCACTCGATAAAACTTACCCTTAAGTCTTAGCGGCACATTCCTATCACACAAAACACCGGAAGCGAGCCTCCACTTCACCCATCCCGCTCCGATGCGATGCATGACATCATCGTCAATCTCCCCATTACTCTGGATAATAGACCCGAGATACTTAAAACTCGCTCCCTTGGGGATAACTTGAGCATCAAGCTTAACCTCTACCTTTGCATCATGGGTCCCGTCACTGAACTTACTCCCCATTACTCTGGATAATAGACCCGAGATACTTAAAACTCGCTCCCTTGGGGATAACTTGAGCATCAAGCTTAACCTCTACCTTTGGATCATGGGTCCCGTCACTGAACTTACACTCCAAGTATTCTGTCTTGGTTCTACTCAGTTTGAAACCTTTAGACTCCAAGGTTTGTCTCCAAACCTCCAACCTCGCATTAACTCTGCTACGCGTCTCGTCAATCAACACGATATCATCGGCAAATAGCATGCACCAAGGCACCTCCCCTTGGATGTGACGCGATAGTACATTCATCGCCAAGGAAAACAAAAATGGGCTAAGAGCCGATCCCTGGTGCAACCCCATCACCACCGGAAAATGGTCCGAGTCACCACCCACAGTCCTCACCCGAGTCTTAGCATCATCATACATATCCTTAATCACCCTAATGTACGCTACCGGAACGCCGCTAACCTCCAAACACCTCCACGGGACCTCACCCTAATTCCCCTACAAATATTAAATTTACCTTAACCGACATAAACCCCATGGTTTGTTAATTTTGGAGTACTACTTTAATTAATTTGTAGTAACTGATTGAGGTGTTGGGAAGAGAGTGGTCTTCTATGAATACCAGAAAAAGAACTACTAACATTTTTGGTAATAGGTGGGAGAAAAATTTAAAACGTTGGAGGAAATTGATTAAATTTTTTACTTATTTAAATATTAAATTTATTTATTTAAATTTTGTTTTGGAAGAACGAACTGCGGATTCCAACTTATTTGAGACAGTGAATTTTGATTTGGAATTTATAATTTTCAATGTGCTTGTTCCAAAGGATTATATTTATTAACATTATTATCTTAACAGGTATCTAAGACTATGACAAATATAAGTATTTCTCTGTGCCTGAATTAATCATCTTAGTTTTTTTTATTCTAGAAAGAATCACGCAACGTATTTTTGTGAAAATTCAAATTTTTATCCAACTTGAATTTCGCTTTTGACTTTGTAAGTGAACCAATTTTACCATTCATCCAGTAGTAACATAGAAGCTAGGGGCAAAAATTCCTCAAGGAAAGTAAAATACTCAATCAGAGTTCTTTTTTTTTTCTATAAAATTTTACACCAACATAGTTTCTGTTAGGTTCATAAATACAGATGACTATTATGGAGGATTCGAGCTGGAAGATAAGAGCAACTATGCTAAGCGATGGTGTCAAACTACAAGGCATGGGTATCTGGATTTGCGCCACTAGTGGTGGGAGGCGACATGGATTCAGTGGCAGTACAAGAATTCAGCAGGACATTGTTCAACACGAGACAAGACATAGCACTTAGCATTTTCCGCACCGTTTTCACGTTTGACCTAAGGCATTTTCTGTCCAGTGTTACTGTGCCTTGCCATATCATTCAGAGTTCAATGGACGTGGCGGTGCCGGTGGCAGTTACCGAATATTTACACCGAAATCTGGACAGCAAACCTATTGTGGAGATCATCTCAAATATGGAAGGTCATCTTCCGCATTTGAGCGCACTTGAGGCTACTATTCCCGTGTTGCTTCGACACATTTCTCATGACATATACACATATAATGTCATGGGCGGCTTTGCGGCCATGCCCCATTGGACGCGCCCGATGGCGTCCTGGCAAGCCTCCCAACGTCTAGAGCCACGGACGGCTCCGTGGTCTTGGCCGCGCCAAGTGACAAGCGCGCATGTGCCTCTGTCGTCCCACCGATATCCCTCGCCAGTGCCCAGTCGCAGGCAGCTGCCAATAGCGCCGCACTCGCAGTCAACGCCGCGCGCTCAGATCGTGATGCCAAAGACAAGGTTGCTGATAACGAACCTGTTTCTACCTTGTAGAAAACTAAGTCCTTTTCATTGTAAATATAGAGTAGCTTTATTCCATGTATTTCTATTATGATTCTCTAGCTTATTTAGGTCAAGTCTTGTAACTTTGATTTATTTTTTTAAGCATTATTAGGGGGATCAAGCATTCAAAACTTTCTAGCAAACAAATAATTCTTTGTACTAGTGTCTCTTTCCATCGACACCGCGTTGCCTTTCTGTAATAGCTTTCATTAATGCAATCAAGCTTTCTTTCAATTCTCATTTTTGTTCTCTCAATTTCTCTTGACATTGATTTTCCCGTACGTCAGTGACAATCTCGTCTAGCGTATGGAGGGGGCCTCAATTGGCAGACAACAACTGCTCCGACATCAGTTGCTTAGCCTTATGTCGCCCTTCTAAGGAATCTCAGAAGGCGTCGCGTAACGGTTGGTATCAAAACCTAGGCTCGACATCGGACGAGGGAACGCATTGCCATTACCACTATTTTTGACCATGGTGAATCATGGGGACCTCATTGCGGCCCTTGAAGAGACGGTTGACGTATTACGACCCGTCGTGGATATGATGCATGAACTAAGAACCAGCCTAGTACAAATGTTAGACGACCTGGACCGCAGAATGCTCTAGGCCAAAGTTGACATAGAAAACATCAGTCGCGACTCTGAAGGAGACCGGCAAACGGTAGCCACAGAGGCAACCAAAATTTTTGGTAAATTCGAGGGCCTCCAACGGGAGTGTGCCGAGGATTTAGCCTACAGGGCACAAGAGGCTGATAGGGTGACTGCCATGCAACAAACTATTGACAACTTGACATGCCAGCTCAATATTTTCAATGCTTCTTTACAAGGCCTGCTTTGAGGAGGTGGAAACCAAATTGAGGGTGCTGTGAACCTCGCCCCCCTGGAATAAAAACTGAAAATTCTTGAGCCAAAGTCATACAGTGGAGCTCGGAATTCTAAAGAAGTGAAAAGATTTATCTTCGACATCGAGCAGTACTTCGATGCCGTGGGAGACCTAAAAGAAGTTAAGAAGGTAGCAACTGCTGCCATGTATCTTCAGGGTGATGCTAAACTCTGGTGGCGGGTGAAGTACGAAGCCATCAAGGCCAGGTAAGATTCTCTGGAGACATGGGTAGAACTGAAGGCAGCCATACGCCTACAGTTTTTCCTCGAAAATGTGGAGTACAATGCAAGGAGAAAACAACGGGAGCTCCGCCAGACCAAATCTATGCGGGATTACGTGCAAGAACTCTCTACACTCATGCTGAACATACGTGACATGGGGGACAAAGACAAACTCTTCACATTCCTGGAAGGGTTAAAACCTTATGCCCGTATGGAACTGCAAAGACAAAGGGTAGATACCCTACCCAAGGCGATCCAAGCAGCGGAATATCTTGGGGACTATCAAGTGGAAACTCGAAAGGATAGGCCTCAACCACCTGTCCGAGCGGGATACAAAGGGGGCCAACCTAGCAATGGTGGCCCTAGCAGAAGTGGGGGAGATCAGAGTGCAACCGACTCTAAGCCTCCTCCCTCAGGCAACAATAGTGTTGTGTTAAACAACAATGATCGGGGGAGAATCCCACTTCAGGATGCCGTCATTGCGGCGGGCCATATTGGAATAATAAATGCCCACATGCACAGATGAACGCCCATCAAGATTTTGATGATGGGACGGATGACGAAGCAGATGATGCTGCGCGGACCGAACCAGTAGGTGCCTTCAATGCAATTGTTGGCTCTATTTCTGAGGCATTAGCGGGAACCACTGTTGGTATCCGTAAGAAGGACCAATGCCCAATCACCAAGAAAGGGAAAAAGAAGGCGGACGAGAAGACTCCTCTTAAACAAGAGAGGACCTTAATGTTCGTTGAACTGAAGGTAAATGGCAAGCCCATTCGGGTGATGATAGACACGGGTTCTATCCACAACTACTTGGCCTCAACTCAGGTGGAGCGCCTTGGTATAGTTGTACTAAAGGGAAGAGGTCATGTCAAGGCTATCAACTCACCTCCTCAGCTAGTGTGTGGAATAGCCAAAGAAGTACCTGTGAAGTTAGGTCCTTATGAAGGAAAATTCAACTTGTGCGTGGTGATCATAGATGACTTCGAGTTGATGTTGGGTTGGAATTCTTGAGGCAAACCAACACCATGCCCGTACCATATGCATACATGCTTTTGATGATAGGAGCAAATGGGGCCAAGCCCTTCATTATCCCGTGCATGCCCATGGAGATGGCCGCTGAGAACATCTCGGCCTTGCAGTTGAAGAAGGGAGTCAAAAGACATGAACCTACGCTCCTGACTACCCTATGCATTGAAGATGTAGAACGCTCCTCAGTCCCCCTTCCTACACCCGTAAAGGAGCTACTACTAGATTTTGATGACGTCATGCCACAGGATATGCCAAAGCGACTCCCGACTAGGCGCACTGTGGACCATGAAATTGAGTTGGTGCCGGGTGCGAAGCAACCCGCCCAGGCGCCTTATAGAATATCACAACCCGAACTCACCAAGCTTCGGAGACAGTTGATGGAGAATCCAGACACATGGATCATTGTGCCCTCCAAGTCCCCATATGGGTCCCATGTGCTATTCCAAAAGAAACATGATGGTAGTCTACGACTCTGTGTGCATTATCGGGCTCTAAACAGAATCACTGTGAAGAACAAGTATCCTATCCCGCTCATGGCAGACTTGTTCGATAGATTGGGGGTGCGAAGGTGTTCCCGAAAATTGACCTGAAGAGAGGGTATTGGCAATTTCGAATTGCTGAGGGTGATGAACACAAGACAACCTGTGTGACAAGATATGGGTCGTTCGACTTCCTTGTTATGCCGTTTGGCTTGACTAATGCTCTATCCACATTTTGCACCCTGATGAACCAAGTCTTCCGAGAGTACATTGACGAATTCGTGGTGGTATATTTGGATGACATTGTGGTTTATAGCCAAACACTGGAAGAAAACCTGGAGCACTTGCGGAAGGTCCCAGCCCGTTTGCGAGAGCATGAATTATATGCAAAGCTATCCAAGTACTCCTTTGCTCAAAAACATATTCACTTTATCGTACATGTCATTGAGGAAGAGCGGATCAAGATGGACCAACAAAAGATTCAAGCTATCACACATTGGCCGCCACCCAAGGATATCCACGCCTTGAGGGCGTTCCTTGGCCTATGCAACTTGTATCGGCGATTTGTGAAGAATTACTCCCTTATCGCAGTGCCATTGACAGAACTACTCAAGAAGGTCACGCCTTGGGATTGAGTACCCAGGAGAGTAGAGGCCTTCAACGCATTAAAAGAGGTTGTGTCTAGTAGCTCCGTCTTGGCCCTCTCTGACTTTGCCAAGCCATTTAAGGTACAAATGGAGGCTTCCGACTATGTTCTTGGTGAAGTCTTACTACAGGAAGGGCATCATGTAGCGTACCAGAGCCGGAAGCTGAAGGATGCAGAGTGGCGCAATGCTGCCCACGAGAAAGAATTATTGGCTGTAATCCATTGCTTACGACTTTGGAGGCATTATTTGCAGGGAACCCCATTCGTGGTCAAGACAGACAACACAACTGTTAGCCATTTCATGAACCAGCCGAAACTGAATGGTCGACAGGCCAGGTGGTAGGAACTCCTAGTAGAATTTCACTTAAACCTGGAGTACCAAAGTAGGAAGACTAATAATGTTGCTGACGCACTCAGTCGAAAAGCTGACCTAGCATCGGTATGCCTACTCGCCACCCTAAGGGGGAGCGAAGTAGCCACCACCATAAAAGACCAGATACAGGATATACTCATCAAGCATCCTGTTGCTCAGTATTTGGTTAATGTGGTAGGACAGGGCAAGACTCACCAGTTCTACATGGAAGATGGTTTCCTGAAAGTGAACGGGAATCGACTTTATGTTCCTAAAGGAGGAGATCTGCAGATGACTCTTCTAGAGGAATGTCATGATACTTTGTGGGTCGGCTATCTCGATGAAGAGCGCACCATGGAATTACTTCGTTGTGCATATTTTTGGCCTCAAATGGCCGATGATGTCGCTCAGTATGTGAGGACTTGTCTAGTATGCAGAAGGACAAGTCAGATCGCTTGACACAAGTGGGAATCTTGGAACCACTTGCTGTCCCAAAGAGACCTTGGGAAAGTGTTTCCCTGGATTTCATCACCGGATTTCCCAAGGTTGGATATCTCACAACTATCTTGGTTGTGGTGGATCGGTTTTCCAAGTATGCCACCTTTATTGTAGCCCTACAATATATATCAGCAGAAGATACAACTCGACTCTTATTCTCTTATATCGTCAAATATTGGGGCTTGCCCAAAGATATTGTTAGTGATCGCGATTCACACTTCACTAGCAACTTTTGGACCTAACTCTTTAAGTGACTCGGGTCAAAATTGAGTCACAACTCAAGTTTTTATCCGCAATCTGATGGCCAGACAGAGCGGTTCAATGGTATATTAGAGGAATATTTCCGCCACTTTGTAACAGGATCGCAGAAGAATTGGGTGAAGCTTCTAGATGCTGCTCTACTGTGTTTCAATTCCCAAAAGCGCTTTTGAAATTGTTACCGGGCAGAAACCGATGCTCCCACATACTTAGAATTCACCAAACATGTCAAAATATCCTCGAGCTACTAGCTTCTCAAAAGAATGGAAGCAAAATGTGGAGATAGTTCGGAGCTATTTGGTCAAATACCAAAAGCGGATGAAGAGGCATGCTGATCAAAATCGTCGCTTTGTTGAATACCAAGTAGGAGACAAAGTGATGGTCAAAATTCCAAAGCGGTCCTTGTTTGCAGGCGTCCATGACCCTCGCTTATTGCAAAAATACATTGGACCCTTATCCATTGAAAGGCGCATTGGGAAAGTTGTGTACCGGGTGGATACCCCAGCTTGGTGGAAAATTCATCCCGTCTTCCATGTCAGCCTTCTGAAACCTTTTCAGGAAGACACAGAGGACCCTTCAAGGAGCCAACTCACAATACTCAGTATTCGAGGCCCCAATTCAATCGGGAAAATGTGTGCTGAAGCTATACTTGATGATCGGGTGATTCACGCCTCAAGGAAGGATCACCAAAAGTTTTTGGTGAAATAGCACGGTTGTGATGCAGAGGAGATACTTGGGAGAGGGGAACAAATCTCAAAGCCTACAAGAGCCTAATTGAAGATTATCTTGCAAGTAAGTCGTCGAGGGCGTCGCTAATTTAGGTGGGGGAGAAGGACATGGGAGACTTCGCAGCCATGCTCCATGACCCCTTGGACGTGCCCCATGGCATCCTGGCAAGCCTCTCAATGCCTAGCGCCACGGGCGGCCCCGTGGTCTTGGCCGCGCCAAGTGACAAGCGCGCATGTGCCTCTGTCGCCCCACCGATATCCCTCGCCAGCGCCCAGCCGCAGGCAACTTCCAATAGCGCCGCGCGCACACACAACGCCGCGAGGCAGGTCGTGATGCCAAAGACAAGGTTGCTGACAACGGACCTGTTTCTACCTTGTAGAAAACTAAGTCATTTTCATTGTAAATATGGAGTAGTTTTATTCCATGTATTTCCATTATGATTCTCTAGCTTATTTAGGTCAAGTCTTGTAACTTTGGTTTATTTTTTTAAAGCATTATTAGGGGGGATCAAGCATTCAAAACTTTCTAACAAGCAAACAATTCTCTCAACTAGTGTCTCTCCCCCTCAACACCTCGTTGCCTTTCTGTAATAGCTTTCATTAGTGCAATCAAGATTTCTTTCAATTCTCATTTTTGTTCTCTCAATTGCTCTTGACATTGGTTTTCCCGTACGGCACTGACAATCTCGTCTAGCGTACGGAGGGGATCTCAGTTGGCGGACAGCAACTGCCTGACATCAGTTGCTTAGACTTACGTCGCCCTTAGAAAGAATCTCAGGAAGGCGCCGTATAAAAATAAGTATGATTACTATTTGTTATAACATTCTATTTATCTGAACTTGTCATGAGTAAATAAAGTGTAATGAAAATATTGGCGGCAAGTCACTTGTTGGAGTATCCTATAGAGGAAACGTTGGAAATCCAACAATGAGCAAAGTTCTATTCGATAAAAAAAGAAGTTTACTGAAGTTTTCCTTAGTTTAATTTCTGTACCTATCATTTTTTACGGGTCACTAATTACGACATATACATCATCCTTTTTTTTTTTGCAAATCCACTAGGCATTGCCTAGGGCTAGTTTTTATTTATAAATAAAGTCCAAACAAAAAATAATTAGTATGTTGCCTTACATGGTGTAAGACTATTCGAAAATGAAAACTTACATATAACCTATTGCCAAACTTGCGTGTGAGCTCAAGCTTGACAGTACATAGTGGTAAACTAGGTAGCTTATTAATGAGTCCTAGTCTAAAACATAATGGGACCAGTTCCTTGCCAAAGTAGTATTGTGGCCTTATTTTGTGTGTATCATCACTGCCATGCATTAGTTGATGTTTGATCTTCCTATTGATGGGTATAGTATCTATATAACTATCCCCGAATTCCCGCTCAAATACCTTATCATTGTTCGTCCAGTTTGTTGTGCCCAATGCGATCTTGTTTTCTTTATTGATCTTTACGTGCGTCTTCCTTCCCTGATTTGAATCCCACTTTGTTTGGTCATCTTTGTGCAATGTGACCACTTGGGAGTTCAACAGAAGTTGGGCCATGTAGACAGTATGATTCTGCCAAGAGTTGGTCAATTTCTTTCGCCTCATTTTGCTTTTTGCTTGTTCATTTACGTCCTTAATGGCATAGATGTGTATAGCATATACTTTCAGCCTCCACCTCCAGGTTTTGGTAATGATATCCACATCTATAGTTCCCCCAAAAGTCCATGCTCCTATACTTGTGCATACCCTTGATTCCCCTCCAGTGGAATGAGCACCAAGTGCTAATACCACCAGCTGGAAGTTCTTCGAAGTGTATGGCATAGGTACAGTAGCTTTTCCTGCAAAACAATAAACAATGTTAGTCCATAAAAATAACTCCATGATCTCCCCCGTACAGGTTTGATCATAGTGTTCGCGTATCAGCTCTCCTTCTATCCTCCTCTTTGAACCTTCTTCTCCTTTCCTCTTCAATTCCTTGCAACTTTCACTCTTAGGTAAGGACATTGCATTTTATCATTATTCACCAGCCTCCTCCCTTGCTCATCCAGCTCNAAACTATGACCCGTTATAGTACCAATATCCAATGCATAGTTAGCTAGATGATCTGCTAAGCTATTACCTTCTCTAAGAGTATGGGACACCGTTACATTACACCTTGCCATTATCTCCTTGATTTCCTCCACCACAATAGCTATGGACCATGGCACTCTCCATTCACCATCCAACACCTTCTTGAGCATCATAGAGTCAGTATGCAGATCTATAAGTATATAGTCATGTTGCACACAGTATTTGAGTGCCTCCAGGATTGCTTTAGCTTCTGCTTCTGTGTTTGTCCCAGCCTGTATCTCT
>ML386611.1:239546-282877 GCA_005239525.1 Nicotiana knightiana | reverse complement strand
TTGTGTTTTTGGGTCTATTTATATGTTTTGGGACAAACCCTAAACGTGTAGGAGACTTCTATTGAAACCGGAAAAATACTTAAAACCTTCAAAACTCGGATTGGGCCGGACCAACGACCCCAAGCGGTAAGCCCCAAACGCCTGGATAAAGCCTGGCCAGGCCTGGAGTTGGGGCTCTAACGCCCCCAAACGCCTGGTCCTACCAGGCTTTATAGCCCAAACGCTCAGCTATAACCTGGTATGACCAGGCTTTATGGCTCAATCGCCCGACTATAGCCCGGTTCACTCCTTTTTGACTCTTGAGCGTATTTTTGACGTTTATGCATCCATTTAGCTCGGCTTTCACCTCCAATTCACCTACACATGAAATAGACTCCATTATGCACATACGACGTGTATTTTTATCATTAACGCACATAAAATGTAAGGCACATAATGCTTTAAATCATGAGTTCTAGCTACACATCAACACCCCACACTTAGACTCTTGCTCGTCCTCGAGCAATGGGACAATCTACTACCCTTCAACACGTACCAAGTTCATTATCAAGGAGTATTTTATTTTTCAATGACACACCTTACCCCTTTAACTATGATCGATACCGGCAATCAAATATGAACATACAAAATTTCACTTTCTTCCCCTTCTTTAAACATGCCCAAGTATAATAATTTAATAAACCATACCAACAACCTAATTGCAACCACCCAACCTCAAGAGTCAACTTGCAACCACTAAGCCCTCTCAATTCACGCACCTACTCAATAAGAAAGTTTATAACATTCCCAATCGTTCATGAGATCATGTGCCCTCACCAACAACAAAAGAGTGAATATAACTAGTCCACACATTCAAATATGTTTTTGAGCATAATTTAAGGACATCACACAATTAAACAAATTCCCTCACTCTCACAAAGAATTCATATGCATCCTGTGGTCGTACCATAAGCTTGCCCGTAGTGTAGATCTCTACTAATTCAAGTTAACCAAATCTAGGATCAATTAGGACTTTTAAGGTTGTAATGTAGGCTAAGGGACGAGTAGGATATATTTAGGAATAGTGACTAACCCACCTAAGCACTTTAATACACTACCTTCACAAATCAACACATATTCTTCTCAACTAATTCCCTTGCCACAATTCATATTCAACATAACCCTTTTTTAGTTAAGCACTTTTATATTTTCACTAGCACAAATTAATAAAAATTTGGAGGTGTGTATCTTTTTGTACACACTTTTACTGTCATTGTTTTCTTTCTTTCCTACACACACTCCATACATGAAGATTCAATGGCTAGTGACTTTTGAATACAATTTTTAGTGCACTAACATGCCTTTCTATTGCTTCACTCAAAAGTTAATCCCCAATATCTCACCTTACTTCTTTTAGCGACTAAGTGCCTTAGGAGGAAAAGGTGCAAAAATCTTAATTTAAGAACAAAATAGGGGTACGGCTTGTAATGTGGGTACCAAAGAAAAGGTCTAAAGGCTCAAAGGGGCTAGCAATGGAAAATGTAATTTTAATGTGACAAGCACATCCATGATCAAGCAAGCAAATGCCTACGTCATCTCCTAGACTAGCATAACCTACAATTTCGCTTCGATTAACACATGGGACAAGTTCTAGACTACACAGGATAGCATAGAAAATCACTAAACCTCACTCACACATTGAACATGACTCAATCACAATGGTTTTATTCAACTCTCAAGTCAAGCAAGCACACAAAATTGAGATAATTAAGCAATATTACACTATGTAGCATACAAGTCGAGCAACTGAGCTAAGGCATCCCAAAATAGGCTATTTATTTTTACTCAGGCATCACATGTCAAACCAATTATAAGGGAAAGCATAATGTATGTCATAACCTAATATGCCTTCATCAAACATGTCATAGGGTATTTCTAAGTTACTCAGTTTCTTCCTAAATACTCTAAAAAAATAATTTTAAAGTACCCGGTTCAAGTTACACCCTTGGAAAAGAACCGTGGTCCAAAGAAAAACCTAGGAAGAATTACTACACTACCTAAAATAAAAAATCTTTTTGGTATTTTCTTTAGACTTACTTCCCTCAAGAGAACTGTCTAGGAGATGCATCGTCGGGAAGAGTCCACATATTTATAAATATTTTATTTTATTTATTTAGTTCTGCCTAAAATCAAAAGACTGTAGAAAAAAGCTACAAAAACTTAAAGGAAAAATCATTTACTATCATGAATACAAAACTACAACAAGAAACCACATACGGTACAACAATTCCACAATACGTATGTACAACACCCCACACTTAATTCATGCAATGTCCTCAGAGCATCATATATAGACAAAACAAGAAATAAAAGCAAGGTTCAAGAAACTCCCTGATCATGCAGCGTCTTCATCATCGTACGCTCTTCATTCCTCCTCATACTCATCTTCTCCATCATCTTCCTCATCTGAGCGCATCGGCTTTGCATCAGAGTCGTCAGGTGTGTTGATATCCTCATCATCTGGGAGCATGTATCCCTCACCTGCTCCAATCATCTACTGAGCGTGAGCATGGAGCGGGTATCTCTGATCCAACTCATCTCTCTCATCAACTGATGTTGGGCGACCTCCTATTCGCAACTGCAAATCCATCATCCCATAAAGATGGGCCATGAAGCTATCATTCTGCGCATTGCGCTCGGTATTGGTCAGTGAAGACTCTTCTTTCAGTCTTAAGCCAGTGATATCAGTCTCTAGTGTGAGTTGATCAATGGTATGGTCAAAGTTGGGATCAACCGCTACATTTTCATTTAGCAGGAACTGAGTCAGGAAATTTGGGAATGGTATTCAATCAATTCTATTGCTGGAACGCACGAACCCCATTTGATAGCGCATCAGATGGCCCACATTCACTTTCTTCCCCGTTATGAGGAAGTAGAGCACACAAATCCTCTCTCGGCTGATTAAGGTGTCATGGGTGCATGGTAGTATCCGTGCATTAATCACTTTAAGCCACACCTGGGTTTCGGCCTTCATTTTCTTCTTGGGAAACCTTTTATGGAGATTTGTGGCTCTATCCCGAATCCAAGCATCCCTGGACTCAACCCCATAAAGTGTGTGCCTCACCTCTCTATAGTTAGGATGGCGGATGAATTGCTCTAGAGTCTCCACCGGAACATTTGGTGCACCTAGAAAATCACATATGGCCTTGGCTGAAAAATCCACCAAGTGCCCACGAATTGACACCAATTCGTCCTTGTACTTAGGGTCAAACCCTGAATATAATTCTCGGACTAAGTTAAGGTTGATGTTACCATTGTTCCTGAACACATATCCTAAACCCAACTCATGGATGCTTCTCCAAATCGCCGGGAATTTTGTTCTCAGACTCCCTTCCTTAATGGCCCCTTCAGAGTGAACATGCTTGGGCTTTCAGCGTGCATACCATTTCCTGGAGTGTAATGGTATGCTGTTGATACCATATTCCCGTTGGCCAACGGGTTGCTGTCTCATAGCAGTGACAGCAACTACTGCTTCCTCACCAGTCATACTGGAAGTAGCATCTCCCCCTTTTCTTTTCTTCCGAGGTGGTGGGGGTTTTGCTTTGGTTTTCGCTGGGGCCGAAGACGTGGCCTTTCCTTTGCCGGTGGCTCTTCTGGGTAGCATTTCCCTGCACAAATGATCAGTAGTTAGTGGGTGTCACAAAGTGTGTACTATATGCTTTCCCACTTTTCCAAGGTTACTCAGACTTCACCTTGGCGCGTTTATGAACAATTGACACATAAGGCTTCTCGTGAGCCACTTCACACTTAAAATTTCATGGAGTTCAAGATGCATGACACTAGTGGTTTGTTTCCCAGAGACTCGGGCTCCAAATAGGATATGTATTACCATTGAGGCATTACATCGAGCACTTTTCTAGCACAATTTCCATGGGAGCTCTTATGGACTTGAGGGACTGCCTCATGTACCCAAATCTGTTTGGGGTTCCATAATACCACTTAGCTTCACAATTTTAGCCCATTCCTAAAGGGTTTCAGGGATTGGGATTCACAACACAATACAATATGACCATGAACTGCATAAACCCATAAAGAATCACCATGAATCAAGGATAAACCTTTCGTAATTGTAACACCCAATTCGAAGTAACAAAGGATAGAGATAGAATCATACCTCAAAGATGGATGTGTGCTTGTCGAATGAAGTGCACCACGAAAATCAAACCTGTGCAGATCTGTGTGTGTTGTGGGTGTTGTTGTAGTGAAGATGTGTGTGTTAATCTATGTGTTTTGGTGTGAGTATGCGAGAGAATCTCTGTTGGTTGTGTGCTTGGGAGTAGAAACTTGCTTGAGAGAGAGTTGGGAGATGTAAAAATAAGAAGAGGGGACTTACCTGGCGTTTGGTGTGCGTTTTAGTCAATAATCCCAGGCACCCTGGCGTTAGAGTTGGAACGCCCAAACCCCCCTAGCGTTAGCCAAGCATTTTTGGCTTAAAGCCTGATGCCCCCTGGCGTTAGCCAGGTGTTTAGGGCTTAATGCCTGGGGTCTTTTGTCTTTTGCTGGGCGTTTGAGTCCTAAAGCCTACTTGACCCTGGCTTTGTCCCCACTTTCCGTCATGCTAAAACACTGCTCCTTTCACCCGAATGCACTTGCAAGCTCGTTAGTACCTATAATTACACGAAATACTTCTAGCTATGCTAAGATTTAACTATGCATTGGGTTGCCTCCCAACAAGCGCCTTATTTAATGTCGTGGCACGATGATTGCAACAAGTTAATAGGTTGCCTCCTATGAAGCGCCTGATTTAACATCGCGACACGATGCAGAATCTCGCCTCACTCATTAGCGAGCACGACCTTGGTCTTCTCACGATTTATGGTACCACCCCAATAGTGTTTGACTCTATGTCCATTCATTAAAATTTTTCTTTCACCATGTATAGCTCGCAACTCAAGTGCACCATATGGGGTGAATCTCTCTATCTCAAACGGGCCTGACCATCTTGATTTCATCTTTTCAGGAAACAGTCTAAGCCTAGAATTGAATAATAATACATGTTGTCCTGGCTCAAAATGACGCGGTTTATATGTTTGTCATGCCATCTCTTGGTCTTTTCTTTGTAGAGTTTGGCATTTTCGTATGAGTGCAACCTGAACTCATCCAATTCATCCAACTGCAGCAATCTTTTCTCACACGCGGTTTCAAGGTTCAAGTTTAGCTTCTTGATGGCCCAATATGCCTTGTGTTCAAGCTCTACGGGCAAGTGACATGCCTTCCCATAGACCAGCTTGTACGGTGATGCTCCAATTGGTGTTTTGTACGCTGTTCTGTATGCCCATAAGGCATCATCTAACTTAGCAGCCCAATCTTTCCTGTTCACACTCACCGTTTTCTCTAATATTTGCTTAATTTCCTTATTGGATACCTCTACTTGTCCACTTGTTTGAGGGTGATATGTTGTTGCAACTCGATGGNGACCCATAAAGTCTATCCCCCATACATAAAAAATCTCTACCTCCAAGATATTATTCAAAGGCATCTCGTGCTTCCTTGTTATCGTTCCTATTCTCTAACACTGGTCACACTCTTTAACAAATGCGTGGGCATCTTTGAATAGCGTTGGCCAAAAACCCCCAGATTGTAGCACTTTCGCCGCTGTTCTATCGCCACCATGATGGCCCTCATATAGTGATGCATGACAATCATACAACACAAGTTCCACTTCATTATCAGGAATACATTTCCTCATTAACTGATCACCACATTCTTTGTACAGGTAGGGTTCATCCCTGTAGTAAAACTTCACATCGCGTAAGAACCTCTTTCTTACTTTAGATTCTATTTCCGGAGGAAGTACCCCACTCACCAGATAATTCACATAGTCTGCATACCATGGAGGAGGGTCTTGGGTTATAACAAAGATTTGCTCATCAGGAAAGACTTCTTTAATATCTCCACCCTCCTCAACATGATCATGAATTTCCAGCCTTGACAGATGGTTAGCTACTTGGTTATCAGTGCCCTTTCGGTCTCTTATCTCCACATCAAATTCCTGCAACAATAAAACCCAGCGCATCAATCTAGCTTTAGATTCTTTCTTTGTAAATAAATACCTGATTGCTGCGTGATCTGTGTGGACTATAACTTTTGTTCCCACCAAGTATGGCCGGACTTTTTCAAAGGCCCACACCACAGCTAACAACTCCTTTTCAGTGGTGGTGTAATTCGGTTGTGCATCATCAAGGGTCTTACTCACATAGTAGATGGAATAAAACACCTTGTCTTTCTTTTGGCCTAGCACTGCCCCAATTGAATGGTCACTTGCATCACACATAAACTGACCAATCAGGCGCAACAATTATGGGGGAAGCTACCAATTTCTTTTTGAGCTCCTTAAATGCCTTCAGGGAGGGTGCATAAAAATTGAACTTGACATCTTTTTCCAGCAACCTGCACAAAGGAATAGCAATTTTTGAAAAATCTTTAATAAAGCGCCTATAAAATCCTGCGTGTCCCAAGAAACTCCGGATGCCCTTCACTGATATTGGTGGAGGTAGTTTTCAACTGCCTCCACTTTTTCCTTATCAACTTCAATGCCACTTTTAGATACTCTATTACCCAAAAGAATGCCTTCCTGCACCATAAAGTGATACTTCTCCCAATTTAACACCAAATTCGTTTCTTCACAACGGGCCAACACCATGCTCAGGTTTTTCAAACAATCATCATAAGATTACTCAAAGACTGAGAAGTCATCCATGAACACCTCTACGAATTTTTCCACCATGTCAGTGAAAATAGCCATCATACATCTCTGGAAGGTGGCTGGTGCATTGAAAAGACCAAATGGCATTCACTTGAAGGCGAAGGTTCCATAAGGGCAAGTAAACATGGTCTTCTCCTGATCCTCTAGGCATATGACAATTTGATTGTAACCTGAATAACCATCCAGAAAACAATAATATTCATGCCCTGCTAATCTGTCCTGCATTTGATCAATGAATCGGAGTGGAAAATGATCCTTGTGGGTTGCTTTGTTGAGCCTTCGACAATCAATGCAAACTCTCCAACCCGTAACGGTGCGGGTAGGAATTAGCTCATTCTTTTCATTCTCAATCACGGTCTTCCCTCCCTTTTTGAGCACACATTGAACCGGGCTCACCCAGTTGCTGTCAAAAATAGGAAAAATGATACCTGCATCCATCAATTTTATGACTTCTTTCTTCACTACTTCTTTCATGATGAGATTCAGCCTCCTTTGCTGCTCAAGACTCGGGAGATGTCCATCTTCCAAAAGGATTTTATGCATGCAAAACGATGGGATGATTCCTTAAATATCTGCAATGGTCCACCCAATCGCCTTTTTGTGCTCACGAAGTACCCTAAGCAATTTCTGTTCTTGTGTATTGGTAAGGCTGGATGAGATGATCACGGGTAATGTATCAGAATTCCCCAAATAGGCATAGCGTAAATGTGTTGGAAGAGGTTTGAGTTCCAACTTTGGAGCCTTTTCAATAGATGGCTTAGGAGGGGTTAGAGTAACAGGCTTGTTCAACTCTTCAAATTTTCCTAGCCCGTGGAGGTACTGCAGGATACTTCAAGAACTTTCTCAATGTCTCCCCTTGTTTCATCCCCACAGTCTTCTTCATCCCCAACCAACACTCGCTCAAGAGGGTCAACATGACTCATGTAGGGAACCATTGACTCCGATTTGCTTTCCACTACATTAATCATGGATAGCTCTTCATAGTGGACAGGTATCTTGAGTGCCTTATAAACATTAAACACCTCCACTCGATCACCAACTCGCATCGTCATTTTCCCTTCACACACATCAATGATAGCTCGGCTCGTAGCTAAGAAGGGACGCCCCAAAATAAATGGGATTTCCTGATCAGGCTCATAGTCCAAGATAATGAAATCAGCTGGGAATATGAAAGAGCCCACCTAAACCAGCATATCTTCAATTACTCCCTCAGGATGAGCAAGGGAGCGATCAACCAATTGTAAAATCATTGTTGTTGGGTGTGGTTCACCCAACCCCAATTGCTTGAACATAGATAGCGGCATCAAATTAATACTTGCCCCAAGATCTCACAAAGCTCGCCCGACTGCATGCTTACCAATTGAGATTTGGATAGTAAAACTACCCGGATCTTTTAATTTTTGAGGTAGCTTGCTTTGAATTCTTGAGCTAACTTCCTCAGTGAGCGCCACGGTTTCGAACTCAGTCAGACTTCATTTATTGGCCACAATGTCCTTGATGTATTTAGCATATTTGGGCACCTCCTGCAGAATGTCCACCAGTGGAATATTGATTTGAACCTGCTTCAAGAGGTCAAGAAACTTTTTGTATGCTGCATTATCTTTCACCTTTTGCAACCTTTGAGGGAATGGAGGGGGTGGCCTCACAAAAAATGGTGGGGGTTGCTCATCTACCGCCTCCTTTGCTGGCTTATTTGATTCTTTCGGGTTGTCTGATGTTTATTCAGTACTGGCTGGTTTCTCATTAAAAGTTACCTGCTTTCTCTTTTTGGACTGGAATTCTTCCAATTGCTTCCCACTCCTCAATGATATAGCATTAACAAATGCTTTAGGATTAGCTTCAGTGTCACTTGGAAGAGCCCCCGTTGGTCGGGTATTTTGAGAACTGGCGAGTTGCCCCACTTGACGTTCTAAATTTCTCATCGCTACAGTCTGGGCTTGGTGATCAACCATTATTTTCTGATTGAAATCAAGTTGGTCGTTCATCATTCTCTTCATAATCTCCTCAAGGCTTGCTGATGGTTCAGCCTGAGGTGGTTTGTACTGCTGTTGAGGTGCTGGATGCCTGTAGTGATTCTGAGTGCTTTGATTTCCACCCCAAGAGAAGTTTGGGTGATTTCTCCAGTTGGGGTTATAAGTGTTTCCATATTGATTTGCTTTTCCCCTATTCGCGTTACCCACAAAGCAGACAGACTCTGGATTAACTGGGCATAAATCACTCGAATGACCCTCTCCACAGACTTCACAAAATACCTGAATCTGTTGCACTGGTTGAGACTGTTGCTTATTAATTATCAGGTTCATCTGATTGACTTGGTTAGTCAATGTAGAGATCTGGGCTGACAATGCTGAGACCACATCTAGTTCAAGAACCCCTGGTGACTTTTGAACCACATTTCTCCCCATCTCACCTTGCCAGTCTGGACTGCTTTTGGAGAATTTATTCAGTAATGCAAATATTTCTTCATAATTCTTCTCCAACACTTGACCTCCGGCTGCTGCATCTACCACCATTTTTGTTTGCGGATAAAGCCCCTCAATGAAAGTGTGAACTAACACCTCGTTTGTCTGATTGTGATGGGGGCAGTCTCTGAGTAGCCTCTTGAACCTTTCCCATTCTGAATATAAAGATTCACCCTTTTTCTGTCTAAAGGAGACTATCTCACTCCTGATCTTTGCAGTCTTTCCTGAAGGGAAGAACCTTGCCAGAAATTTTCTCGCCAAATCGTTCCATGTTGTAATGGAATTAGCTGGTTCTGCCTTCAGCCATCGCTTTGCTTCGCCCAATAGAGAGAATGGGAAAAGAGTGAGCCTCACATAATCTGGCATGACCCCGTTAGTGATATAAGTATCACTAATCTCCAAGAAGTTCAGAATGTGCTGCTGAGGATCCTCGTGTGGAAGACCCATAAACTGTCCGTTTGCATGAAGTAGCGGGATCATGCTCTGTTTCAGCTCGAAGTGCCCAGTGATTTTGGGCTTCACGATGCTGGAGGTAACATTAGCAATACTGGGCATTTTCACCTCCTGAACAGCCATGTGTTGTTCCTCTACCATGTTCACAGGAAATCGGATGAAGTCCTGAATATTGTCTGTATCTCTTGCTTCTCGCAACCTCCTGTGAAATGTTCTCTCAGGTTTGGGGTCAAAGCTTTCAAGTTTGTCCTGGCTTCTGACCCTACGCATTCAATCGAAGTTCCTGAGATTAGAGAAAAAAATCACGTGACGCTAGACTCAATGAAATAAACAATTAAAGCAAGTAACTAGAAAGTACTCTATATTCAAGTCCCCGGCAACGACGTCAAAAACTTGTTGGTCCCAAACGCACACGCAAGTATACGTGGTCGTAGCAAGTAATATAATGTTAAATCGAATGTCGAACCCACAAGGACTTGCGTAAACTACTTGCTGAATCACTTTAATTGTTATTTAATCAAGCCAAAATAAAATCCAGGAATGTAACTAATTTATACTACGATTCTATTAACTAACTAATTATCAAGTGACAAGAATATTGTTGTGTACTCAGTAGAGACAGGTATTCCAGGGTTGTGATCAATTCACCACTCGTATTGCATTCTAATTAATTCTCCCTTTCATATAATTCACTCATGGTTGCTAATTAATCGATGATTTCTCTCATAGCCTTCTCCCGAATCACTACTCGCCTATCCTCAATATATTAACACCTATATTCCTATGAAATTAATCTATTAGAACGCACTAAGATTACGATGTTTAATTAAGCACAGTGACTAGGTATATTCCTATCCTAACCACAATTCCGCTCCCCTGAAGGGTTAAGATCGTGCTCTCTTCAATTCTTCTCTAATCTATATATGGCTTTCCCAAGCATAACATAGATAGTATATAGAACCAAATTGCTGGGCAGACAATTAAGCAATTAGACACAGAATTGAAGAAACAACCATATATTGAGTGAACTATAATCAAGGTTAAATTAATGTCGAATAACAATATTCATGGCTAAACCACAACCCCAGAACAATGGGTGTTTAGCCTCTCATGCTAAAATCAAACAATTTCATAAGTGTTGCATAAATTGAAAATACTAGAATAAGATGAAGAAAACTGAGAAATCCTTCACTTCCTAATGATCCTGTGTGTATCTTATCTCCAAAAATGTCA
This sequence comes from Nicotiana knightiana, assembly GCA_005239525.1. Lineage (NCBI taxonomy): Eukaryota > Viridiplantae > Streptophyta > Magnoliopsida > Solanales > Solanaceae > Nicotiana > Nicotiana knightiana. The sequence goes on along the minus strand of ML386611.1, from coordinate 271,984 downwards.
TCCTCCCTCAAAGGTGTGTTTTTGGGTCTATTTATATGTTTTGGGACAAACCCTAAACGTGTAGGAGACTTCTACTCAAACCGGAAAACACTTAAAACCTTCAAAACTCGGATTGGACCGGACCAACGACCCTAGGCGTTAAGCTCCAAACGCGCGGATAAAGCTTGGCCAGGCCTGGCGTTAGTGCTCTAACGCCCCCCAAACGCCTGGTCCTACCAGGATTTATAGCTCAAACGCCCAGCTATAGCCTGGTATGACCAGGCTTTATGGCTCAATCGCCCGGCTATAGCCCGGTTCACTCCTTTTTGACTCTTTAGCGTATTTTTGGCGTTTATGCATCCATTTAGCTCGGCTTCCATCTCCAATTCACCTACACATGAAATAGACTCCATTATGCACATACGGCGTGTATTTTATCATTAACGCACATAAAATGTAAGGCACATAATGCTTTAAACCATGAATTCTAGCTACACATCAAGTTTGCACTAATTACTGGTCTAAGATGTGTTACCCATGTTACAGATTTTTGTTATACTTCCAATTATGTTAGCAAGATAATGAGCAGTTATTTTCCTAACAAATTAAGAGTGGAGAAGTTATACTTGAAACAGATAGTAACCATTAGAACCTTGGTAAACGATGAGGATGCGGTGAAGTTGTGCATTCTTTATCTTTTAGAATTTTTCATTTGTCCTTCGGACAAAGACCATGTGGATTTTGTTAATCACTTTAGGTTCTATTTGGTAGAATCTGGGCAATATGAGTCATATCCATGGGGTATTAAATCTTTCACCCAGTTGATGGAATCTGTTAGGCACTGACTAAATCCGCATGTACATTCTTATCTCATACGAGGATGCCCACTAGCACTGCAAGTATGGATGTATGAGTGTTGCTCTACCGTCAACACTGATCTAGCTATGAGGAGTTCTAACTCAATACCTCGTATACTGTCATGGTCAGCTAGTAAGGGGCAGATTTGGTTAGCTGCCTTTGAAGACAAAATGATAAAGCCTGAATGGATAAATGGTAAAATATGTTTTTTATGATTATACATTTACCTTCAATATATCTACAATTATTCTACATTTCTGCCTTAATCAAACTAATTGGTATTTCCTCATTTAGTTTACCAACCTAAGTGAATCTCCCGAAGAGATTGAGGTGCTGTCTTTGCCAGACAAAATTGAGTACAAAGTTAAAGAGGCTGAACAAACATCTAAGGTTCCCAATGCTGATCCTCCTACTTTGGAACCCAAACAAACAGATGGAGAAGAGGAGGAGGAGTCTATTGTTAAAAAGATTAGAAAATTAGAAAAAGGCATTGAGCAGGTAATATGTATACCATATTCTGATATATATAAAATTGCATCTGTTTTTGAATGTATGTTAAGGCATATTATGCAGTTAACAACTTACTAGCAGCTTTGAAAAACATATAAAAAGACAAATACACATAAACTACAATACATCTACAAAATATCTACAATGTATCTACATTTTATAAACTGTCTACAAAATATCTACAAATTTACAAATTCTAATATATGTTTATATATAATTGCATCTGTTTTTGAATGTATGTTAATACATATTATGAAGTTAACAACTTACTATTTGGTAACATGTAGGTTGATGAAAAGCTTGAAGATTTTAGGAAAGTTGTCTTTGTAGAACTCGATAGCCTTCGAGTGCTGATAAATGAATCTGTGCAGACTGTTTTGCATTTGATCAGTAGAAATGAGCAAGATGATGCAAAGGTAAGATTTGACTTTTATTTATATAGAAAAGAAATTTATGGCATATGAAAAAATATATACAAACTAACATAAAACATTCAGTTTGCTGGTAGTTCAACAAAAAATAATTACCAACAAAAAGACATGAACAATCAGCATTTTCAGATCAATATTGGGGAACAAGTGCAGGCCAGCACCAACAAAATAGATATCTACAAAATACCTACAAAGTATCTACAATTAGTTTCAGAATATATACAACACGTCTACAATTATCTACAAATTATCTACAATATTCCTACATATATGCTAAATCTGTCAAGCCACCATTATACAATATGATTTAACATTTTTAATGGAAAAAACAGAACATGTTGAAGGTGCAATTGGTCAAGAAAATCTTCCAGCACATGGTGATTTATTTACACATTTTGAAGGTGCAGCTGATGAAGAGAAAGCAGGTATCATACTGTTATTCAGAGATATTTTTGTGTTGTTTGAATTTTTTAACAGTTCTATTAAGTAAGATATGCATGGTGTTACAGAGATGGAAGATATGAATGAATAGTCCCCAATTCACGGGGTGACAGTAGCAGCTCAAACAGAACAGGTCAATGAGGAACATGACAATGAAGGTGCAGAGGCATAGTATGTGAATCCAGGTGAAGGTGCAGCTGATGAAGAAAAAGCAGGTATCATACTATTATTCATAAATATTTTTGTGCTATTTGAATTTTTTAACAGTTCTATTAGGTAAGATATGCATGGTGTTACAGATATGGAAGATATGAATGCACAGTCCCAATTCACGGGGTGACAATAGCAGCTCAAACAGAACAGGTCAATGAGGAACATGCCAATGAAGGTGCAGAGGCACAGTATGTGAATCTAGGTGATTTAGAATAATCCGGAGCTGAGAAGAAGGGGGTTACACTGGATGATTTTGAGCTTCCTGACAACTTATCCCAGTTAGTTAAGTTTGGCGAGCCTATACAAGATGATGCAACACCTATGCATCCGGGAAAGCATGCCCGATCACCATTTATCCCTCTATACAGTTCTGGTGGCAGCAGCTCGGTTGGACCTCAAATTTTCCTCCTCAAGCACCCCTTTACTAATGTTATTGGTGAAGATGTATATCTGGAGGTTTTAGAATAATTCAACAAGTGATTATACCACGGTAGTGACAAAGGTTCAAAAAGGTTAGAATGCATAATTTGACACTTTGATTTCAACATTTATCTTTACATATCTAATTCATTCTCCATTTTTTTGACATCTATTTGTTGTTACAGGAGGAAGGCTCCGTATTCCATAAAGGACAACCAAATTAATCCTTGGTTAGACCTTGGAGTGGAAAAGGTTGATAAGAAGGACTGGTTCTTTTCCCTGGCTCACCCCGGACAAGTCCTCAATGACTCGGTAAGTAACAAGGAGTTTATTCCCAAGATATGATTTGTACATGCTTTGTCGTATGTTTTGTAGTTTAATTGTAGCTATGTTGTAGATATGTAGAATATTTGAAGATGACTTGTAGTATAAAATGTAGATATGATGGAGACATGATTGTAAATGTTGTGTTCCATGTTTGCAGTGTAATTGTACACAAAGTGTAGCTATTTATTAGATTATTTGAAGTTGACTTTGTAGTTTAAATTGTAGAGCTGTTGTAGATATCATTGTAGATTTTTTGTTTCTTTGCAGCACATTGATGTTATAATGTATTACTTAAGGAAAAGAGGCAAGTATGGCCACAACAAGGCCAGTGTCACGACCCAAAATCCATAGGCCGTGATGGCGCTGGACACCACTGTCAGGCAAGCCAAATCCTTAATTAGTTGAAATACATTCATGTTTTAACATTTTCGAAACCGTTACCTTTCCTTGAATTTCATAATCAAATAAATAAATCTTCGTAAATTAAAATACGACACCAAATAAAATGTTGTTATTTAAAAATAGTGATCTAAAGATTTCACTTAAACAATTATCCCAATACATATCCCAGAACCCGGTGTCACAAGTACATGAGCAACTTCTAAGAATTTTACAAATACTACAAAGCTTTTCTGAAATACAATTTGGACAAGGGATTTTAAATAAAAATAATACGGTAGGAGGGTGACTCTGTCAGTTGCGGAACGCCTCCGGATAATTGTAGCCCGTCCAAGTCTCCAAATCAACCACTGTGCTATGTAGGTACCTGTGCAACAAAATGCACATCAAGTGTAGCATGAGTACAAAAATAACGTGTACTCAGTAAGTCGCCCGCCTATCCTCAGAGAGGTAATGACGAGAGGTCAATTTAGCCACTTACTAAAGGTCAATTAAAATATTTAAGAATGACACTAAGCATGGTTTTATCATAGACAATTTATAAAACAGGGTTTAAACATCCTTCAATTCCGTTCACATTTAACACTTTATATCTTCGTCATATTAACAATTAATCAACATGGTGATTTAATCAAATAATAATAAATCAACGGAAGGAACAACTTCTTCCAAAAGTCTTTTTAATAACTTTAAATCTTTTTCATTTCAATCGACAATTTAACATTTCAGGCCAGTAATCAAGCAAATATCAAAGCAATTACGCAGCAATATCATGTGCAGGCAATGCCGAGGGTCGAACAACGCGGACCAACAATAATAAACTGTGCACTGCAGAGGGGTCGGCCGGCTCGAACCATAGATGCATCTATCTGCCCCGCTCTCGAATCGATCATGCGACGCGGTTAACATAATACGGCTAGCCTGCTCGCAAATCATACATGCAACTCAGGTGCTCATATGAATACACACACAAATATAGGGTTTTCCTGCTCGCGAATCACTCGAGTGACTCAGGCACCAAAAGTTACACATATCCACATAATAATTCGTATTTTATCAAGAAAACCGCTTTTTTTTCTCAAGAAAGTGGTAAAATCTTTATTAAAAGAAACATGAAATATAGGTTTTGAAATCTTTGTTTTTGAAACTCATTTGTCAAGTTTAGTGATACTCCATGACACAACCCAGTCCAGGTACACATATATTCACAGCGGAAACAATTCCCTTTTTAGAAGGTTCACAATATGAACTCTAGCTTTCTTTTAAACATGCAATTACGTTCCGGTCATATCAGCAGTTTAATATTACAGGCAGGGTTACAGGTACACACATAAAGCATGCTAGTAGGTCCTAGGCTACCCGAACATGGCATAATAGTAGCTACGCACGGACTCCCGTCACCTCGTGCGTACGTAGCCCTCGAAGATAATAGCATATACTGAATTAATTCACCTAGGGGGACGATTCCCCCTCACAAAGTTAGAAAGGAGACTTACCTCGCTCCGAAATTCCAATACCGACTTCCAAGCTTTTCCAATGACTCCAACAGACGCACAACGCTCCGAAACTACCACATAACGGCAAAGCAATGAACATTCATCCTAATACTCACAACAAATTCAGATTATATATATATTTTCCCAACCCCGCTCGGAGAAATGACAAAAATGCCCTCGGGCCCACGTGCCCGGAATCTAAAATTTCTCGAAGATACATTCTACCCATAGCCTTACTAACTCAAATATATAATTTACTCAAATATTCATGCTCAATTCGTGGTAAAATCAAAATTTTACATTTTCTAGGTTTTTCTTCAAAAACCCCAATTTCCTAATATTTCCCATATCAAACTTATGTAATGATCTTGTATTCAACTTGGAAATGAGAAGGAATCACTTACCTCTTGATGATTGGTGAAATCTCCCTTGAAAAGCTCTCCCAAAATCGCCTAAACCATGAAGAAATGAAGGCAATGAACCCAAAATTCTCGTTTTAAAACATTCTGCCCAGGTCGATTTCTGCACCTGCGGTCCTTCCTCCGCACCTGCGATCCCGCAGGTGTGACCAAATCTCCCGCACCTGCGATTTTCCTCAACTTCAGCCCAAATCACACCTGCGCCCCACTGTCCGCACCTGCGGCTTCGCAGGTGCGGAATAACCATCGGACCTATGGTCCCCATCCAAGCCAAGCCCACCCTCGCACCCGCGACGCCGACGCCGCACCTGCGGCTCCACACCTCGTAGGTGCGATTGCACCAGATGACAGCAGCTTCAGCCCTTTTTCCAACTTCAACTTTGATCCGTTAACAACCCGTAATCCACCTGAGGCCCCCGGGACCCCGTCCAATCACACCAACCTGTCCCAAAGCATGACACGGACTTGCTCGAGCCCTCAAATCACATCAAACAACGCCGAAATCACGAATCACACTCAAATCCAATTCTTTAAGAACTTAGAATTTCAAACATCTACATCCGACGCCGAAACCTATCATATCACACCCGATTGACCTAAAATTTTTCACACAAGTCATATTCAACCTTACAGACCTGCTCCAACTTCTGGAATCACATTCCGACCTCGATATCAAAAATTCCACTTCCGGTCGGATTTCCCAAAAACCTTCAAATTTCTATCTTTAGCCAAATGACTCCAAAATGACATTCGGACATCCAAATTCACTTCCGATCGCGCTCCCAATTCCAAAATTACCATACGGATCTATTCCTAGACTCGGAATCCCAAACGGACATCAACCTCACTGATATGCACTTCAAGCCCCAATTCATGAAATCCTTCTAAAATGCTAACTTCCACAATATACGCCGAAACGCTCTCGGGTTATCCAAAACCCGATTCGGACATACACCCAAGTCCGAAATCATCACACGAACCTGCTGGAACCTTCAAATCCTGATTCGGAGATTGTTTACTCAAAATTCCAATCTTAGTTGATTTCTCCAACTTAAGGCTTCTAAAATGAGAATTTTCTTTCCAAATCAATTCTAAACTTCCTGGAATTCAATTCCGACCACGCCCAAGGGTCATAATACCTGAAACGAAGCTTCTCATGACTTCAAATCACTGAACGACGCGCTAGAGCACAAAACGACCGGTCGAGTCGTTACATTCTCCCCCACTTACACCGACGTTCGTCCTCGAACGTGCTAAGAACTGCTCTAGAGTTACCTGAAATCACTACTTAACATCTCGAGCACCTTCCCGTGCTACCACAACCCAGTCGAGCACAATAGCTTGATCAAATCTGGAGATTTCTTATTTATCCATATAATAAGCTCAGAATTCATTCAAACACTTGAAATTTCTCTAGACAGGCCTAGTTTCAATATATATAAGCATTACATCAACTAGCACACGATATACCAGATCATAACTGCATACCCTTGCTGAATCGGCACCATGCACCACATAACTCATCGTTTGACCACAACGACGCTCCCTGAACCTTATAAGTCAAGGTCCACAAATCTGATGCTCCTGATGCACCTCATAACAATTATACAGACATCCTGCCATAATGCTGGCGATACAACCACAACGGGGGGAATGTGCAGAAACTCACACTCAACTGCAGAGTTAACAAATCCTTGAATACCTCATCTTGACTAGAATCGTCACTTTCATTATGAACTTGAATGATGGTATTTGTTCTTTAATATACACTTCACATAACCTCATCACACTGATCCCTGATCTGATAATCTCGTCTCACCCAGTACAAACTGCTCAGACCACAAACCACCCCAACATGACCAACAACCTCACATGATACCACATCGCGCCAATAGGCTATAACTCGAACATGATAATAAGAAACGACTCAGGACGGAACTACTCAGCTCATGCAACTAATATGAATTCTTACCAGAAAATAGGAAATAAATCACAAAAAAATAAATACATCTTAACCCTTCTCATCATCACACTGTTGCGGCGTGCAACCCGATCCAAATAACATACCCGTGGCGACATGCCACCCGATCCACACATAAAATTTACATAAGAAGATATATATACGGAGCTGATTTTCTCACGATTACGAATTACTGAATATCAATCACAAGCACGCTAAGTGTATAATACCATCCTGGGGAGACTGATAAAGCCATAGGCTACAAAACTCAAGCACAACTGAGGTGCAATATATATATATATACACACACTCTGGATCTCAAGAGTTGTCTTGCTCACATAACATCCCCGCTACGCGGGACCTCAACACATAAGAAATTATCAAGTCGTTTCATAACTCGTACGACACAATCACAATAACACATAAATTTGACGAAGATGGAACAACACCCGTTGTTCTAATACCTTTCCATGAAAAGCGCTCTACTGAAAGGAACATGCCTGGCTAACACGGAGCCCATAATCCTATTTAAATCCATCCACAAACATCGAGCCACACCGCGCGCACCAAACTTAGCTATTAGCTTTTACCTGGGTCCACATCAACCCTACATTTTCTCATAATACACGAGAAAAACCATCATCACCGGGACTAACACCCCATAATCCATAATCAACTGAACCGAACGCCCTCCAGGAGAAAATTCTCAATTGAGCAATATTTCACTTCTTCATACTCAGTCCAAATCTGAAATCCGTTAAGTGACTACATGTCACACTTTATACAATCTTTTCATGGTCATGCTTCCACGACCTTCCACACAAGGCAACGAGTTTGCACATCCATAACACCGACCACACTAAGGCCGCAAAACACATCAAGAACCCATGACCAAGGTACAAAGCCTCTTTCACTGAATATCAATCTCAGGTGATACTGAAGATAACACCAGCTTCCACTGAACTTTCAAATCACTTTGCCTTGCTCTTCCGAGCTCATGACATCCTTATAAACATCGGACCTAAATCACGATTCTTACTCCCAGTTACATACTGCTTCCCGCACTTAACATACCAACATGATGTAGCGCAAGAATTCCATCATAACTTTCGAACCACCAATAGGGTGAACACTTCATCATATAGAAACTTTTTACCTGACTCAATTCAAGAGTACCATCTCAACACACGAGTGAATTCTCATTATCACCCAGATCATGCAAATCCTTAAGTAGTAGTCTATACCACCATATTCTTTCCGGGGTCCGCCTACACCTGACAGGCCATAGAACTCAAATGCTCCCATATGAGATCCGTTACGACGGCCAACAAGCCTTGCACACACCGGCACAAACCACATGCATAACTAAATCACATCAAAGGAACCAATCACTGCCGTAAATGTGCCATTTCAACCATGGCTAATCAATCTATCTTCTTTTAGTCATCAATAATTGCCTCAGGAACAATAACAACTTCCTTCAACCCATAGCTAACTCAACCCTCACTCATCCCGAGTGACCTTGATTCACGAGACTACGCTGCCTAAACCCCGCAACCCGTCTCATACCCTTCTGATAATCTTTCCACAATTTGGAGTTTATTCCTCTCACTCCCCCAATACTATCTTGCATGCTGAAACATATCATAGAACATTCCAACCATCCTCATTTATATCAGAGATTACTCTGCGAAAGCTCGATTCTCGATCACACTGCTGCTTGAAATCCTTAATCGCCGCATTCTTTAACTTTTGAACTCACTAGGACCGCTATTGTGAGTCACTTACTCTGACTGGCCCCGAATACAATCAACTCCAAGGCTCTCCTAGAATAGGAACACCTTTCTCAATGAAACACGTGACTGAGTCACTAACCTTACAACTTGCCCATGCCTTAAGCATAAGTTCTGAACTTCCAAAGCCTAACCCTGATCTGACAGGGATAACTTCTGCACATATTCATCAAATCCCATGCACAATTACCATTTTACTCCTTTTTCCTTAGCTGAAATAAATTGCCAACACGCCGAAAATCCTCAACCCCATGTGAAGACAATCCTACAACCCAACTGCAGATGGTGGGACTCCCCCACTTAGTCCGAAGCTACTCTTTGCACCACTCTAGACCCTGCTGAGATCCTTTCTCCTTTGATAACACGATATTGCTCAACCAATCCTTCCAAATTCCCTTTCTAGCACTCCCTAAATACTCGAATTTTCTAGCATCATTCACACATTCTATCTCCTACCGACTAGCCACTAGGACCCCTCTCAGAACCTGCCAACCCCGCCATTGCTAACCTATCCCCAGAAGACAACCTGCCTGTGGAGATCACCCGCAGACACCTCCCAACGACACTAAAATGCACGCTCTCTGCGACCTCAATACCCCATCCTACGCCCTGCTTCATTTACTAACTTAGTAGTCCGTCCGCTCCTCATGGACATCCATTAATACAGGACAAATATCTTCAAATTCCAAGCTGTGCTGCCGCTCCACCACTTTGCGACTGCTCGACTTCCGCTTCTTACCCCTGGCCTCCTAGAAATGGAACCACCGCCTAGCCTCATTCCAGGATGATTCTTTGTAGCTCTCAAACCAGCAGATCACCACGATTTCAAGCTCTCCGAACATTATCTTTCTCTAGCTGCCTTCGTTATCAAACCTTATCCGGTACTGAACCACCGCACCTCACGATCTCTGCCAACCATTTTATTCAATACTTCTTCTTAACACTCTGACCCCACGCAACCAAAGAAACCATAGCACTGACAAACACAACACATTTCATTCGATCAATGACAACGACTACACGTCACAGGTGCATATCCTATCTCGCTTGAAGAAACCAAGTCTTACGATCTTATCAACTCCAACCAGACCATTCATAACCCAAAATGCCAGTCCTCTGCCGGCACAAAAGCACAGAAATCTCAAAATCACGCTCTGAGGAGACCTCCCTGCAAACCATTCATCTCTCCCAACATACGAGCAAACGTTCTATCATCATATCGACACCGCGCGACGATCACTTGCAAACATCATCACTACCTGAGCACAGCCTTAAGGCTCCCAGAAACACAGCTACTGAGCTGAAATAACATACTACCCTTTCGCAGGGCCATAACAATAACAACAACCATTTACACATGGAAGCATCTCGAATTACATTCGCAACACCATTTCCATTCCTCAAATCCCTGATCCATAGAAAACGCTTCGCAACGTGTAAGATTGAGTAGGAATGAACATAGGCATATGCCTCAAAGGAATCAACTCGCACGATGAAGAATCAGGAAGGGAAGTACTCCTAACAGCCCTGTATCCTCTCGAGGATAAGTACAGGCGCCTCCGTACTGATCTGCAAGACTCTACTAGACTTGCTCATGATTCGTGAGACCTACGGGAACCTAGCGCTCTGATACCATGTTGTCACGACCCAAAATCCATAGGTCGTGATGGCACCGGACACCACTGTCAGGCAAGCCAAATCCTTAATTAGTTGAAATACATTCATGTTTTAACATTTCCGAAACCGTTACCTTTCCTTGAATTTCATAATCAAATAAATAAATTTTCGTAAATTAAAATACGACACCAAATAAAATTCTGTTATTTAAAAACAGTGATCTAAAGATTTCACTTAAACAATTATCCCAATACATATCCCAGAACCCGGTGTCACAAGTACATGAGCAACTTCTAAGAATTTTAGAAATACTACAAAGCTTGTCTGAAATACAATTTGGACAAGGGATTTTAAATAAAAATAATACGGTAGGAGGGTGACTCTGTCAGCTGCGAAACGCCTCCAGATGATTGCAGCCCGTCCAAGTCTCCAAATCAACCACTATGCTATGTAGGTACCTGTGCAACAAAATGCTCATCAAGTATAGCATGAGTACAAAAATAACGTGTACTCAGTAAGTCGCCCGCCTAACCTCAGAGAGGTAGTGACGAGAGGTCAATTTAGCCACTTACTAAAGGTCCATTTAAAATATTTAAGAGTGACACTAAGCATGGTTTTATCATAGACAATTTATAAAACAGGGTTTAAACATCCTTCAATTCCGTTCACATTTAGCACTTTATATCTTCGTCATATTAACAATTAATCAACATGGTGATTTAATCAAATAATAATAAATCAACAGAAGGAACAACTTCTTCCAAAAGTCTTTTTAATAACTTTAAATCTTTGTCATTTTAATCGACAATTTAACATTTCAGGCCAGTAATCAGGCAAATATCATAGCAACTACGCTGCAATATCATGCGCAGGCAATGCCGAGGGTCAAACGGCGCGGACCAACAATAATAAAATGTGCATTGCCGAGGGGTCGACCGGCTCGAACCATAGATGCATCTATCTACCCCGCTCGCAAATCGATCATGCGACGCGGTTAACATAATACGGCTAGCCTGCTCGCGAATCATACATGCAACTCAGGTGCTCATATGAATACACATACAAATACAATGTCTTCCTGCTTGTGAATCACTCAAGTGACTCAGGCATCCAAGGTTACACATATCCACATCATAAATTCGTATTTTATCAAGAAAATCATTTTTTTTCTCAGGGAAGTGGTAAAATATTTATTAAAAGAAACATGAAATATAGGTTTTGAAATCTTTGTTTTTGAAACTCATTTGTCAAGTTTAGTGATACTCCATGATACAACCCAGTCCAGGTATACATATATTCACAACGGAACAATTCTCTTTATAGAAGGTTCACAATATGAACTCTAGCTTTCTTTTAAACATTCAATTACGTTCCGGTCATATCAACAGTTTAATACTACAGGCAGGGTTACAGGTACACACATAAAGTATGCTAGTGGGTCCTAGGCTACCCGAACATGGCACAATAGTAGCTACGCACAGACTCCCGTCACCTCGTGCGTACGTAGCCCCCGAAGATAATAGCATATACAGAATTAATTCATCTAGGGGGACGATTCCCCCTCACAAAGTTAGAAAGGAGACTTACCTCATCTGAAATTCTATTACCGGCTTCCAAGCCCTTCCGATGACTCCAACGGACGCACAACGCTCCGAAACTACCACATAACGACAAAGAAATGAACATTCATCATAATAATCAAAAAAAATTCAGATTATATATATTTTCCCAACCCCGCTCGGAGAAATGACCAAAATGCCCTCTGGCCCACATGCCTGGAATCCGAAATCTAGAAGATACATTCTACCCATAGCCTTACTAACTCAAATATATAATTTACTCAAATATTCATGCTCAATTCGTGGCTAAAATCCATATTTTACATTTTCTAGGTTTTTCTTCAAAAACCCCAATTTCCTAATATTTCCCATATCAAACTTATGTAATGATCTTGTATTCAACTTGGACACGAGAAGGAATCACTTACCTCTTGATGCTTGGTGAAATCTCCCTTGAAAAGCTCTCCCAAAATCGCCTAAACCATGAAGAAATGAAGGCAATGAACCCAAAATTCTCGTTTTAAAACATTCTGCACAGGTCGATTTCCGCACCTGCTGTCCTTCCTCCGCACCTGTGATCCCGCAGGTGCGACCAAATCTCCCGAACCTGCGATTTTCCTCAACTTCAGCCCAAATCGCACCTGCGCCCCACTGTCCGCACCTGTGGCTTCGCAGGTGCGGAATATCCATCGCACCTGCGGTCACCCAGCCAAGCCAAGCCCACACTCGCACCTGCGGCGCCCACGCCACACCTGTGGCTCCGCACCTGCAGTCAAAGCCTCGCAGGTGCGGTTGCACCAGATGATAGCAACTTCAGCCCTTTTTCCAACTTCAACTTTGATCCGTTAACCACCTGGAATCCACCCGAGGCCCCCGGGACCCCATCCAATCACACCAACCTGTCCTAAAACATGACACAGACTTGCTCGAGCCCTCGAATCACATCAAACAATGCCGAAATCAGGAATCGCACTCAAATCCAATTCCTTATGAACTTAGAATTTTAAACTTCTACATCCTACACCGAAACTTATCAAATCACACCTGATTGACTTCAAATTTTGCACACAAGTCATATTCAACATTACGGACCTGCTCCAACTTCCAGAATCGCATTCCGACCTCGATATCAAAACTTCCACTTCCGGTCGGATTTCCCAAAAACCTTCAAATTTCTATCTTTAGCCAAATGACTCCAAAATGACCTACGGACATCCAAATTCACTTCCGATCGCGCTCCCAATTCCAGAATCACCATACGGAGCTATTCGCAGACTCAAAATCCCAAACGGACATCAACCTCACTGATATGAACTTCAAGCCCCAATTCATGAAATCCTTCTAAAATGCTAACTTCCACAATATATGTCGAAACGATCCCGGGTTATCCAAAACCCGATCCGGACATAAACCACGTCCGAAATCATCATACGAACCTGATGGAACCTTCAAATCCTGATTCGGAGATCGTTTACTCAAAATTCCAATCTTAGTTGATTTCTCCAACTTAAGGCTTCTGAAATGAGAATTTTCTTTCCTAATCAATTCTAAACTTCCTGGAATTCAATTCCGACCACGCCCATGGGTCATAATACCTGAAATGAAGCTGCTCACGACTTCAAACCACTGAACGACGCTCTAGAGCACAAAACGACCGGTCGGGTCGTTACAACTAGGTTTACCACAATAGATTGTTTGTTCAAGACCAGGATTGAACAAATTTATGAAAAGTTCATAAATTCTCCTCCAGAAAAGAAGTATTCGGTTGTTAAACCCCAGGATGTTGTTGAAGAATATATATTGGGGTATAGACTACTTGCAAATGTTGCATGGGATGAAGTTGACTATCTCATCATGCCCGTCAACATTGTAGAAAAATTCCACTAGGTGTTGGTCGTTTTCGACATTGCAGACAGGCAACTTTATGCGTATGATTCAAAGGTCTCTTCACGCAATAATCAATTTGTTGAATCCTGTGTCGAAAAGTTTTCTGTTATTATCCCTTTGTATTTGTCATGCACTGGTTTTTATGGGAAGCGTAAAGACATCAACTTCAAGAATAGAAAGGCTTACATTGAGAAATCTGTTACCGACCCTATTAATATTTAGTGGATCGTTGGACAAATCCCACAGCAAAACGAAGGATCACTGTAAAAAAAATATTCTTTCTTTCTATACATTTAATTCTTTTTTGTTTCTAATCATTTGGTAAATATTGATATTTTTTTGCAGCGACTATGATGTATTTGTTGTTGCCTTTGCGGAATATGTTAGTCTTGGAAAATTGTCAATCCCCGCAGAAGACCTTTCTGACATTGACCATCACTGAAGACGCTATGAAGAGTTACTGTGGGACTATGCTACCAAGAAGCAGGAAAATGGGGCAATTAGTAAAAGTGAGGTGATAGGAAGATTGGCAAGGAGAAAGAGTGCACCAGCTTTGAATGAGAAAACAAAAGTTCATAGGAAGAAGAAGTAGTTGTCATGTCTATGTATGAAACATGTAGCACAATTGTTTCGTTGATGATAGTTTGTAGGAGAACGATAGTACACAAGTTTCTGAACAATTCTTTTGTGTTTTTATTGTAGTAGCCTCGCACTACACTTACATTAGCTTTTGTTTTGTTAATTTCTATCCAGTTTAGTAGTTCACTTGAAAACAACCTGTTGGTTTTATTTGCACTTGCTGAATATTTAGAGTACTTGTTCTTCATTATTTTAAAATATAAATCCTTGCCAACTGAATGTTTATACTGTTATTCTGTCAACAACAAAATATGTAGTTATTTTGTTGCTAGAATACAAATTATCTACAAATAAACTACAAAATATCTACAATCTGGAAAACACCTTATGTTTAAATTGTAAAAAATATTGTATATAATTTTATAAATTGAATCTGTGTATAATTTGTAGAAATTATTTAAGTATTCAAGTTATCACTTAAAGTTAATTTAAAATCTTTTTATAGTTGTATTTGTAGATAAATTGTAGATAAAAATTAACTACTATGTGAAGGACGCTTGGGATACTCAAAAAAGTGTTAGATTATAGCAACCAATCATAAACAAATCAGTCTATGAAAGTATTATGTTAAAACAGAAAAAATTTAAGAAACTAACTACATTATGATCTTTAAAACCTTCAACAATTACACACAAAATTCTGTTATACTAAACACACTAACAATTCTTTTGGAATACAACTGTCTACATGAAATTTATTTCTTTTTGGGCGCATTCTTGCAAGATCTTTTGTTATGCCCTTCACCTCCACAGTTGCCTCATGACACCTTGTACTTGTTTGACTTTAGTTCATCATATGTTTTGTATCTTTCCTTTTGAGGTCTTCCTGGCCGCCTTTTCTCTCCCGTAGGTGGATTTACTACTTCATCAGATATATGTTGTGGTACATTCCATTTGCTTTCATAAGGCAGGGGATTTACTGGTATTTCATACGTACGCAATAGGCTGTCCCTTGTGTAAAATAGAGAGCAATAGTTTTCATAAGTTTCATTCCTGTGCCTTAAAGGTGCCAAAGCATGCGCACATGGAAGTTCATCAAGCTGGAATTGGCTACAACTACATTTCTTGCTTTCAAGACACACAAGGTACCGCTTCACACCATCTATCACAGTATGAATATGATCTATTGAAGCCCTCACCTACAATTACATAACAAACAGAAAGAATAATATTTACAATCATAAAAAATAGATTATCTACAAATTATCTACAGCTTATCTATAAATTATCTACAAATTATCTACAATCTACAAATTATGTACAATCTACCTACAAATTATCTACAATCTGGAAACACTGTATATTAATATATTATTTTTCTGCACCAAATAAACAGATCTTACCCTAAGCTTCTGCAATAATGTTCTGTGGTTCTCCAATTCTTTGTTGAATTTGGACCCAAGGTATGTGAAAGTACCCTTTTCCTTCAATAACTTCTCATTGGTCCAACGTTCAAGAAGAGCCCTCATATACTCTAATAGGTCTAATATTGACAGCTCTCTTGCATCTTTTGTTACAGCATTCAATGACTCTGCAATGTTTGATGTCATAGTCCAAGTTCTCTTGACCATCTATGATAGCCAATATCATATAGGTATGATTTAACACGCGGGTCTATCTCTTCAATCTTCGACATTTTTTCATTAAATTCATCCATAGTGTATGAACATGCTGTAGCAAAGTACAATTCACTTAATTTTAGATGACCCTTCTTGAATTTTGCCCTTATATTTGTCCAAATATGCCACATGCAAGAGTAGTGTGGCATGCCCGGATAGACAATTGATGTTGCCTTCAGGATACTCTCATTCCGATCTGAAACAACACATATTGAAGGTCTTTCACCATATGCTTGCTTAAATTGCTCAAAAAACCACTTTCACGATGCGTCGTTTTCCGAATCAACCACAGCATATGCCAAAGGAAATATTGTACCTACATTATTAGCCAAAAAATAATTAACTAGCAGCTTTGAAAATACATATAAAAAGATAAATACATATAAACTACAATATATCTATAAAGTATCTACAATGTATCTACATTTTATAAACTGTCTACAAAATATCTACAATTTTACCTGCTGCATCTATTGTGCTGGCTGTCAGCATAATCCCCCTGTATGCTGACTTTAAGAAAGTCCCATCAACCACTACTACTAGCCTGCAATATTCCCAACCACTGATTTATGTACAAATAGCAACAAATGCATATAAAAAGCATTCATCTGATTTCTTTTTCAATTTAACAACAGAACCAGGATACGACTTCTCAAGAATATAAAAATATTTTGGTAATTTGCTATAGGATTCAGCAGGATGACCTCTCAAACACTGTAAAGCCTTTTCCTTTGCTCTCCATGCTTGCATGTAGCTTAGGTTCACTCCGTGTTCGGACAACATGTCAGTTTGTATGTCCTTTGGTGTGTAAATTGTCTTAGGAACACAATACTTTGGAATAACCATGCTACCAACTACAACTGCACTAGGTTTGTGTTGTATGAATGTATTATCCATTAAGGAACATGTGTGTTGTCGGTTGAAATTCCTGACCTTGAACATTGCAGAATCATTAATGGATATTGCTACAAAAAAAATATAATTTTAATACAGGTTATCAATGTGATGTAACATAAAAGATTGTTTTAACATAAAGAAATACACTATACAATATAACTATATTTCATCTACAATTTTGAAAAACACATATCACAAGGAAAAGACTGTTTATAATGATCTTTTCACTATTCAGATCTTCATACTTTCTGTGGTTAGATCTTTTAACCCTGAATTGGAACTTGTGCATAACAGAATAATGCTTCATTGCAGTTGCAATTGTTTGCTTGTGTTGATACACTTGTCCTTCTTCAATAACACTTTTTGTACTTTCAGTTATTATTGTACTTTCATATTCCTCTATAACGGGAGATGCTGACATATCAAGTAACTTTAGTGTTCCAGACAAACCTTCATGAAAATAAAGATAAATATTGTCATTACCATTTTGTAGGATTTTTGTAGAAAATTTGTAGATGAAGAGAATTTTGTAGTCAACATTTTTTTTCCACATAGAGTGTAGTTTAATTGTAGTATAAATGTAGTAATTTTGTAGATACCCTTAAAAATAATATTGCTATATACATACTTAAACTGATATGTAGTTTATTTGTAGATAAATGTAGGTATTTTGTAGATATTAGCATAAAAGCAGAATTTCATAGAATTTGTAACATAATAAACCTGTACTTGTGTTCTCATTGGTGATACTCAATTCCATATTGAGCTCGCGTACAGTTATACATAGCGGATATGATCCTAAGTTTTTATTCTCCATTTTTGTCTCCATATATACACGAACACCTATATCGTTCCTAATCTCCATTGGAGGACAATGCTCGTTCACAATGTATTTCATTTCTACAATTCTCTCTGAAGTATCAATCATTAATTGCTCTGCAATTGTAGAAATCAATATACTGTAACTGGCATCCTCATCGAGCATAATGCCATCAACCTGAAAATCTCTAAATCTGCCATAGCTATCCCAATTCCCATTCAATTGTAGCATAATTTGGATTTTGGACATGATTGCGTTTTGTTGCAGAAGAATTGTTGAATATTTTGTCGCTTTTTTTTATTTGTGGATTGAGAAAAAAAGTCGAAGAATAGAGGTTCAGAACAACTTTAACAAAAGTGAAATATTTCACATGATGCTGTGGCGAAATTAGGATTTGAAGGTTATAGGTTCTTATTTTATCATCGAATCCTATTTCGTTTTAGTTACTTGGTTCGCAATTAAATATTTTTATATATTTAATAAATTTTTTAATATAAATACAAAATTTAAGGGCTTACAAATTTTAAAGGATTGACATGTATGGTGGCGAAAGATTTACTTGTATTCTTAAACTATTTAGAGGCTTACATCAAAGGGGCTTATTCACCACTATCTGTCCGCTTATCATATTATCTTGAACAATTTAAATACCAGTGTTACAGGTTTATACGCTGGTATTTAAATGGAGTAGTGCAGCTTACCTAGGTCCCCGCATGTATACACGCCTCTGCTCTCACAGGGCCTTTAGACATATACGTACCTGCACAAAAATGTACAACAAGTGTAGTATGAGTACGTAAGAAACGTGTACCCAGTAAGTATCTAGCCTAACTCCAGAGAAGTAGTGACGAGGGGTCGACATCGACACTCACTAGTGGTCCAATAACATAAGGTACGATAAGGAGATAAGTAAGTATGAGGCATGGTATGTAAATGAAATAAACAAGAATAAATCACGGGGTACAAATCCCCCTTTTCACGAGGAACTCAAGCTCTTTACTAGAAATTCCCTCCTTAACCAGAGCATATATATGGATATAGTAAATCTCGTCGAGTATCTTACCATATTTAGATCTGGGAATGTTCAAATACACATGCTTCTTGCCAAGTTTTATGCATGATTTCATGAGGATATAATATAGGAAATTTCGAGGCGTACGACCCGATCCAACATAATAATAAAACTGTGCACTGCCTCCTCGCGTAGATGCCGGCAATCCCCTATCTGACCGTTAGTCCCATGATATTCGCACCATAAATTAATATCCCTTTGGAAGATCTCATTGGCTTCGGGAACCATGCCCCTTTGATGTTCCTCATAGCCGACACCAACTCTACCACGTTGACGTTGAAGTTTTACTCGGAAAGCCTGGGATAGGAGGAATCTCGAGAATTCGATGTCTCCTAATCCTGCAATGACCTAGTATTCTGACCGTGATCAGTTCTCTAATTAGTAGCGAATCTATCTGTCAACCGAAAACCTCTTCCGCATCCTTTGACCCATTCATAGGGCAGAAATCGACTCCTTGAACACCATCGATCTGATTTGAAATCATCTCTTGACTTCTCTTTGTTCTCTCCCGATCTTGACCTTTGGTTGACATTGGGAAACCGAGCTGATCATCCTGTATTTTTAATCTTTGATTTGTACCGGTTGTGAAGATCTGCTTATGTTGTTGCCTATAACTCTAGTAAATTTTCCTTCAATTATCGAGAAGCATCAGAAATCCTCGGATTCAGACCTTTAGCGAATGATTCAGCTGCCCATTCTTCCGGTACGACTGGTAGCAGCATCCTTTCCTTAAGGAATCTGATCACGAACTCCCATAGAAATTTAGACTCTCCTTGTGCGATCCTGAATATGTCGTCCTTTCGGGCATGTACCTTCCTGGCTCCATCATAGACTTCGTAAAATAATCCGCGAGCATCTCGAAGGAATCTATGGAATGCTCGGGCAAGAGTGAATACCACGTTAAGGCTCCTTTTGTGGGGGTCTCCCCGAATTCTCTAATAAAACTGACTCAATCTCATGCGGAGCCAAATCGTTTCCTTTCACCGCCGTTGTGTTGGTGGTGATATGCTCCAGGGGATCTGAAATACCATCATACTTCGGCACATCTAGCATTTTGAACCACTTCGGGATCAACTCTGGTGCCACACTTGGTTTGAATGGCAGCTGAGTGTACTTCTTTGAATCCGGTACTTTCAGTATTTATGGTACGCTCGGAGTTTGATCCATTCGGGTGTTTATTTTCCTCATAAACTGCATGAGTTCGATTTTAAAGGGATCGTTCTCGTTGTTATTGATGGAACCGTTACCGTTTCCGCTGGCCATATCAAAGCCAACTTCACTCCTCGGGGTGTTGTTATCGACCCTTTGCGGTGTT
Organism: Nicotiana knightiana; assembly: GCA_005239525.1. Lineage (NCBI taxonomy): Eukaryota > Viridiplantae > Streptophyta > Magnoliopsida > Solanales > Solanaceae > Nicotiana > Nicotiana knightiana. The sequence continues at coordinate 251,314 of ML386611.1, read as the reverse complement.
TGAGTTACGGGAGCACCAGGTGGACCTCGTAAATTCACGTCATTGGAAGCACCCGACAAGGCCTGCCTTAATTCCGTCATGACCTACTCATGCCGCGAGAGATGGCCCATAATGGTCTTTTGTTGCTCCCTCGAGATATTTACTGCTTCAGCGACATGCAGTCTTCAGCATCATCAGGAGTCGCCTCTCAAACGTGTCGTGGATATGGCCCGCTGTGAACCGGTGTGGACTCGTCCCCCTCGTTGCGGGCATAACCGATAGAATCTTCGTGCTGAGACTGATTTCCTTGGGCCTCAACGTTGTGTGTGATGTTGATATCTGTCATTTTTAATGAGTTTTTCCTAAGAACGAAGAATCAAACAAGCTAATAGATGATGTGGAGATCAATTCTATTACACAGTTGTCTAAGCCCTACGGTGAGCGCCAAACTATTTACCCGTAAAATGGTACAGTTGAATTTATACGTGGTTTATAGACAAGTGAATCGATTTGATTCTAAAATATAAATGAATTAGATAAAAATATAAGACTTAGCTTTAAAATTGAGATAAAACCGCAGATATCTTAGTTCCGGGCGCATAGCTTCCGGGGATAGTAAGAACAACAAAAGTAAGCAAGAAAGTAAAATTTTATTGAGCCTTGATAGAATATAATGTATGTTAGTTAGAAAATTCGTGTTCTTACAGTGATGGTAGAGCTCACTATTTATAATTACACCTAGGGAACAAGGTCCTAGGATCAAGCCCCTCTTAAATGACAATTATGAGGATCATTGAAGAATGTGTAACAGTAGACAGTGAATGTCATATTCTCTGTAACGGACCATGCACTTAATGCTATAGAATATTTTTCATTGAATGCTATCGGGTGACAGACATTTATTTCGCCTTTATGAATATCATTCTGTCCGATGACAAGCGAGATTATTACCTCCGAGCCCGACTGTATTCTGCCTTCGGCTCCACGTGTCACTTTCTCATGCGATCATCAAATATGAACATATTTTACCATATATATAACATTAAAGGCCGTTGTAGAAGCTGGTCAGGCATCACGTTTGTCTTTCTTCAATTAAGCGTTTTTCTTTTTGTTGTCATTATTAGAACGTGTATTTACTTCTTGTACAAAATATTTTTGATGTAATATTTGGTGGAAGGGAAAAATATTAATTAGCTTTTGATGTGTAAATAATAAAAAGCTTTCTCCTTATAATATAGTACTATATATGTTATATAATATATGCTATATTATGATAATATGATTTACAGAGACCACTGTAATAGTACTTGAACATTATATATTAATGGATCATTCCATTCATTATTATCAAATACGTCCACCCCTTTTCACTAGGGCTATCCAAAAATCGAAATGTAACTGATAACTCAACCGTAAAATTTGACTTATTAGCTTATTGGTATCAGCCTATCAGGTTATTGGATAATCGATTAGTGAACAAATTAAATGTTTTTTAGTTAAAGGCTTATTACTGCGATGGTGAATTACTCAATTTTCTTATCGGGTAAAACGTTAGCCTTTGCAAGAATGATTATAATTACATTTCTAACCTTATATATACAGTATCTATAGAAACCTAAAGGTAAAGCCCTAAGGATTACTCATTTCTAGTTTATTACTGGAAAACTCCGTATAAATTTTCAACAATTAACCTTGTTCTGGGAAATTTAGCATCCATTAGCTTGAGAACCAGTGTCTCCTTTGCTATGTCTACTCTGCACAAAGGCCAGAGGTGTTTATTTCTCGTTTTCCCCCTCTTTTTGGTTTCGGTTGTTTCCAAATCATTCTTTGAGAAATCAGCAAAGTCAGATGATAAATGAATCGATAACCGCTACTCTGATACTGAACCAACAAATATTTATTGGTTAATTAAGGGATTAGTAAATTTAAAAGCAAATAACTGATAACGTAATGTTGGAAATTATACCAAGATTAATTAATATTCCTAAGTTGTCTAGGATTTGATATTTGATAGTTTATTTAATTCATGTCTAGTTAGGTTTTTTTATCAATTTTATATTGGAATTTGTTTTTGGTTTTGTAGTATTATAAATAGGGGTGCTACTACATAGTTTCTATTGTGGAGAGGTAGCTATGATGTAGAGAGATTCAAGAGTTTATGAGTTGTGAAAAAGCCTCCTACCATGTTTTCTCCCTAGTTTAATAAATTTCTTCTATATAGTCCCTATTGAAGTTTTTTGTTTGTGCCTAAATTATTCTTGGGGTATTTTCAATCCTTCAAATTGATATCAGAGCTTGTATGAGATTCTGTCAGAGCCTGTAGGAGATCCAAAAAGAAAATATGGATACTCTATTTCCTAATTGTCCTGTTTTTATATTTGAAGGCAAAAGTAATTTTAAAATTTGGTATCAATAGATGAAGAACTTTTTTAAGGATATCTGATTATGGTCCACCATTGATGAAGGACTTGAGGAACACCCAGAATGTACAATGTTGACTGCTGATATAGCTACGAAATTGGAGAAGAAAAGAAATTTAGATTATAGGGCACGCTACTATCTCGCTATCAAGGTCAAATTGTATGTATCGAGAAAATATTTGCATTCAAAGTCATTAAAGGAGGCTTGGACAATCATGGTGAAGTCACATCGAAAAGTTGCTGACATAAAAAAGGAGAAATTGCAAGAGTTTAGGAGTCAATTTGAGTTGGCTTATATGAGACCAACAGAGTCTGTGAAAGAATATTTTACAAGAATTGAAGAAATATTCAATGGTCTAAGGACCAATGGAGAAGTATTGGAAGAAGTTAAAATCGTTGAGAAAATATTGTAGTCTCTTAGTTTAAAGTTTAACAACAAGAAAGTTACTAATCTTGAGGCTACCAAAGATCTTAGAATTCTCAGACTTGATGATTTAGAAGGAGAATTGGTGACACATGAGAGATCATTGAATCAACAAAAAGATGAGACAATGGAGGATGCATCACAAGAAAAGGATGATCAACCAAAAGAAAAACAAGACACATCAAAGATGACGAAAATAAATCAAGAAGGCCAAAATTCAGAAATAGAGAAGAAAATAAGAGAAGGTACTTGTAATTTTTATTATGATAGAGATTACATTGATTATGAAGAGAAGTCAAATCATATTCAAGGTGATCTACCAAAAATTTCTGCGATTGTGAAAAAGGATGATTTTGTTGCAAGTGATGCCAGTCCAAAAGAGGTTGGCATTTAACAAGAAAAATTGTTTGATGGTATTGAAGATGAACCAAGTAATGAAATAAGCAAGATGATTCATCAAGAAAAAGTTTTTATTAATCAACCCAAGATTGAGGCAGAAATAGCTTGGGATCCAAAAACACAAAAACACATGATTATAGATATTGATGATGCAATCAATTTCGCGCCATTGTTCGAAATTGCATGTTTTAAGGAGCATGAAAAAATATTTATTGGTGATTACTCTACATCCTATAGAATAGAAAATTGGAGTTGAATTGGTATACAAGTCCAACTACAATGCAACTGGAGAAGTGGATGATTACAAAGTAAAGGAAAACTATATTGATGATATTTTGAAGGGATTTACCATGTTTAAATCCAAATCATATATGCCAAATATTGAAGAGAAATTGAAGTTAACTAAAGATGATACTCGCGATTTTTTTGATGCAACATATTTTAGAGAATTGGCAGAAAGTCTAAGGTACTTGACTTCTACAAGATTTGATGTTACTCATGACATGCTCAAGTTTGAATATCTTGGTTTAAGGGAGTCTGTTCGAAATTAAACCAAGATTAATTAGTATTCCTAAGTTGTCTAGGATTTGATATTTGGTAGTTTATTTAATTCATGTCTAGTTAGGTTTTATTTACCAATTTTATATTGGAATAGGTTTTTTGTTTTGTAGTATTATGCTACTACATATTTTCTATTGTGGAGAGGTAGCTATGATGTAGAGAGATTCAAGAGTTTATGAGTTGTGAAAAAGCCTCCTACCATGTTCTCTCCCTAGTTTAATAAATTTCTTCTATATAGTCCCTGTTGAAGTTTATTGTTTGTGCCTAAATTATTCTTAGGGTATTTTTAAACATTCAAATTGGTATCAGATATTGTGTGAGATTCTGTCAGAGCCTGTAGGAGATCCAAAAAGTAAATATAGACACTGTATTACCTAATTGTCATGTTTTTATGTTTGAAGGCAAAAGTAATTTTAAAATTTGGTATCAATAGATGAAGAATTTTTTTAAGGATATCGGATTATGGTCCACCATTGATGAAGGATTTGAGGAACACCCGGAAGGTACAATGTTGACGGGTGATATAGCTACAAAATTGGAGAAGAAAAGATATTTAGATTATAAGGCACGCCACTATCTCGCCATCAAGGTCAAATTGTATGTATCTAAAAAATATTTGCATGCAAAGTCATCAAAGGAGGCTTGGACAATCATGGTGAAGTCACATCGAAAAGTTACTGACATAAAAAAGGAGAAACTGCAAGAGTTTAGGAGTCAATTTGAGTTGGCTTATATGAGACCAACAGAGTCTGTGAAAGAATATTTTACAAGAATTGCAGAAATATTCAATGGTCTAAGGACCAATGGAGAAGTATTGGAAGAATTTAAAATCGTTGAGAAAATATTGCAGTCTCTTACTTTAAAGTTTAACAACAAGAAAGTTACTGATCTTGAGGCTACCAAAGATCTTAGAATTCTCAGACTTGATGATTTAGAAGGAGAATTGGTGACATATGAGAGATCATTGAATCAACAAAAAGATGAGACAATGGAGGATGCATCGCTAGAAAAGGATGATCAACCAAAAGAAAAACAAGACACATCAAAGATGACGAAAATAAATCAAGAAGACCAAAATTCAAAAATAAAGGAGAAAATAAGAGAAGGTACTTGTAATTTTTGTTATGATAGAGATTACATTGAATGTGAAGAGAAGTCAAATCATATTCAAGGTGATCTACCAAAACTTTCTGCGATTGTAAAAAAGAATGATTTTGTTGCAAGTGATGCCAGTCCAAAAGAGGTTGGCATTTAACAAGAAAAATTATTTGATGGTATTGAAGATGAACCGAGTAATGAAAGAAGCAAGATGATTCATCAAGAGAAAATTTTTATTAATCAACTCAAGATTGAGACAGAAATAGCTTGGGATCCAAAAACACAAAAACACATGATTATAGATATTGATGATGCAATCAATTTCGCGCCATTGTTCGAAATTGCATGTTTTAAGGAGCATGAAAAAATATTTATTGGTGGAATTACTCTACATCCTATAGAATGGAAAATTGGAGTTGAATTGGTATACAAGTCCAACTACAATGCAACTGGAGAAGTAGATGATTGCAAAGTAAAGGAAAATTATATTGATGATACTTTGAAGGGATTTACCATGTTTAAAGCCAAATCATATATCCCAAATATTGAAGAGAAATTGAAGTTAACTAAAGATGATATTCGCGATTTTTTTGATGCAATATATTTTAGGGAATTCACGGAAAGTCTAAGGTACTTGACTTCTACAAGATTTGATATTACTCATGACATGCTCAAGTTTGAATATCTTGGTTTAAGGGAGGCTGTTTGAAATTAAACCAAGATTATTAGTATTCCTATGTTATCTAGGATTTGATATTTGGTAGTTTATTTAATTCATGTATAGTTAGGTTTTATTTACCAATTTTATATTGGAATAGGTTTTTGGTTTTGTAGTATTATAAATAGGGGTGCTACCACATATTTTCTATTGTGGAGAGGTAGCTATGATGTAGAGAGATTCAAGAGTTTATGAGTTGTGAAAAAATCTCCTACCATGTTCTCTCCCTAGTTTAATAAATTTCTTCTATATAGTCCTTGTTGAAGTTTTTTGCTCGTTCCTAAATTATTCTTGGGATATTTTCTATCCTTCATATAAATATTCAACCGTTAATGTAACAACTGGTAAAATTGAATAACTTCAAATAATAAAATAGGGGAATTTAGACCCTTTGCTCGTGCCTAATAGAGTAATATACTTTTTTTTCCTACTGTCGATCACGAATTTGGTAGTATTGTGGATGTGCGGCTGAAGTTGGCTGATATTGGGCTGGGCTTGAGTACTGTAGAAAACGAAACACATACATATTGGGTAGAGGCTAAAAACAGTATCGTCATCATAGAGGGACTCTGCTTTATGCTTCCCCAGAATCTGTAGCTCGTGAGATTCATGGTAAAGCTATTCATATTTGAGCACTTGGTTGTATAGTTGTAGACATGATCACAGGGAGGCGGTTATGATCGTGCTGCGAAAATATTGACGATTTGGACTTCAAGATTACACATGAAGAACCTGTGATTCCAAGTAATGTTTCTAATATATGCAATGACTTCTTGGCCAAGTGTTTTGAAAAGGATCATAATTGGAGATGGACTGCAGATATGCTGCTTAATCATCCATTTATTAAGAGTTCTACATCCGGTAAATATATCATCCAGAAGATCATGGGCTGATCAGTAATAACGCTTTTAGTCATTGCGAAAGTTGGATTTATTAAGACTTGTTTTCAGTGTGCATTCATTTGCCTTCAATTGATAACTTCAGATCAGGATATGCTATTTTTCCAACAGAGAATGCAAACGGTAGTTGGCTTTTCTATTTTCACATAAAAATTTGTAAACGTAGTTTTGTTGTTGATACTTATTAAAGCAATTAATGTGAATTATTTTGTTGTAGGTAATCCTGTGTAATTCATAGTTAATTAGTATCTTATTAGTACAAATAATATTAATATGTAATATTAGCGTGGAAGAGGTGATGAGTGCATATTGTTACAACAAACTTAGGGGAGTGTTTCCAAAGGTTGCATGGAAGAAACTGCTGTGTGATAATGATAGCTGCCCTAAATGGATCTTTATTGTAGATATAGACATATAAGGCAGGCTATACACCAGGGATAGGCTCTTATCAAATTGGGTACTTCAACCAATCCAATTTGTGCCCAGTGTGAAGGAGCTGACGAGGATCATGAGCATCTATTTTTTGAATGTAACTACTCAGCGGCTATATGGAGGAAACTATTGCAATGGGCTGGAATAAACAAAGACGTCAAATGATGGGTTGAGGAGATCAGTTGGGCTACACAGTTTGCATCAGGTAGGAGACCATCGACAACCATATACAGAATGCTACTAACATGTGTTGTTTACCACATATGGCAAGAGAGGAATTGGAGAATTTTTTGTAACCAGAAGAGGAGAATTGAGGACATGATCAGATTAATAATCCAAGAGGTCAATTGCCGAGGGAGTTTGAAATCCACCTTAGTGAAGATTCTGCGTATTCTAAACTTCTATTCTTAGATAGTCCTTGTATTTCCTTAGATTTGGTGTTGGTTAGTTACTAAGACTTTCTATAGTTGGGGCTGGTGTCACGACCCGGAATTCCTATCATCGGGACTGTGATGGCGCTTAACATTCACTTGCTAGGCAAGCCAACATTAGAAATTCGATAAGCAAAATCTTAAACCTGACAACGATATAATATCAATTAAACCATAATAGATTGTAATAAGAGAGCTGTAATTCATAACAAACCCAGATATTTATACATAACTACCTAGAGTCTGGAGTTACAACTCACGGACTTCTAAGATTTTACTACAAATAACTGGCCGAAAGAAAGTACAACTATTTACGAAGTTAAAAGAAATAGTAAACTGAAATAGCTAGAAGGGGACTCCAAGGTCTGTGGACGTCGGCAGATCTACCTTGGGTCTCCTATGCAATGAAGTCAGCAGCTAGTCTCGAGATCAGCTCGGACTGACACCAGAATCTGCACAGGAAGTGCAGAGTGCAGTATCAGTACAATCGGCCCCATGTAATGGTAAGTGACGAGCCTAACCTCGGCGAAGTAGTGACGATGTCACGACCCAAAATCCATTAATGGCTGTGATGGCGCCGGACACCATTGTCAGGCAAGACAACACCAAGAAGTTAATCAAATTCTCATTTTAGTAGTTTTGAAATTATTTCTTTTTCTTGCATTTAACAATAAATAATGAACTTCACCGAGTAAATAATGATGTCTTAGCAAATTTAAATACTGAATAACCCCATAGTCATCCCAAAACCCGGTGTCACAAATGCATGAGAAATTTTTTTAGGAATTTAAAATGTAATACAATAACTGTCCGGAATACAAATTGGACAGAAAAGAAAAATACAATACTCTGAAGGAGACTCTGCTGGCTGCCAGTCATCTCGAGAGATGCAGCTCACCTAAGTCTCCGCCCAACGAGGCCACTAGACATACATGTGCTTTTACAACAAAAAATGCACAGCAAGTGTAGTATGAGTACGAAAACAACGCTACCCAGTAAGTATCCAATCTAACCTCGAAGAAGTAGTGATGAGAGGTCGACTTCGATACTTACTAGTGGTCCAATAATATAATACCAATAATGTGAAAAATCATGAATTTTATAAGGCGACAACAAACTCAATAATCATGAAGCAGGTAAACATTTCTTTTGTTAATAGAAACTAGTGTTAATACCTACACGATGTGCGGATAATATTATGATCCTTCTAAATTCTATAATAAAAAAAAAAAGAACAAATTATATGAATAACTATTGACATAAACTTAAATATTATAATTTTTATATATAGTCGGTGATACAAAAAAATAAAAATATAATATGATTTAAGAATATATACTCCTTTCCTTTAAATTTACATAAAATATTTTTCTTATAAATCTGTTTCAAAAGAACGACACATTTCTATATTTTAAAATAATCAAAATTTAAAATTTTTATTTTACCTATAATGAGAAGTTCTTGCACTCATACAAATATCATGGTCCTACAAAATTTTTAAGACCATAAATTTTAAAAGTTTTCTTTTACGTTCTTAAACTCCGTGCCAAGTCAAACTATCTCATATCTATTGAAACTAAGTGAAGTCATACTATATAGAGTAATAACTACTAAAAATACATTTAGTTATATCTTAATTTAAAATATAAAAATATATTATATTATTATCTCAACATAATAACTTCTCACATCAACATCAACTTCTACCAACATAAAATTACACAATGACAGATTAATATATACATACATGATAATTTATTAACCAATATATTCTAACTTTTGGGAGTTACCAACTTATAAACAGTTGGGTCATAATTTGCTCAATAATTTTAATGTCATCTCAATTTTAACCACACAATTAAAATCACTTTATTTTTAACAATTTAAATGATACCTTTGGGATATAGTTAAGGTTAATATATTATAATTAAATAAATGTAACCTACTTTAAATATTTTTCTTCTACCATGCACATGTACTAAAATAAAATGAGTTCGTAATTCATAATTAAATGAATCTTACCTTATAATTTTTGTAATTCACTTTATTTTGTGTAAATAACAATCCCAAATAGTGAAATTATATTCCTCTATATATTTACGCGATCCAAATCTATTTCATTTTAATTGACAAACATATATATCGATCCCAACAGCTGCTCGATCAATTGGCTCATAAAATTTGAGAGGAACATAAATATCAACAACGGGCTAAAAAGTCATAGTCCATACCTGAGCCATTAAAGAAGAATCTATCCTCCCTTCTTATCTATTTTAGCATAGCAACAGTTAGCTAATAGAAAAATAAAAAGACAAAAAAAAAATGTATGTATGGCTTCCAAACAATTGAGATATAAAATAATTTATAAAATATTAAATAATTAATTTTACTGTAAGGCAACACAATTGACATTTGTTTAGCCGATGTCTGAGTCGATTCATAGTTTAAAATATTATTTCCATAGAAATATATGTCATCGGTTCCTTTCTTCTTGTGTAAATTAATGATTGATTAACTCCCTTCTAACATTATTGGAGTTTCTTAAAAATTGATCGAATCGAACTGCGTTTATGTGACCATTCTCTTTCCAAGAATCATTTTAAAAATATCGAATCCAAACTACATACATCACACATCTTGATTCTCAAAACTGAAAGTATCAATTTACCCACACTATCTTTATACCCCCATGTTTTTGTGTTATTCCCTCAACTATGAAATTTTATATAACTATTTCATTCATATGGAGGTTTGACTTTAATTTTCAATTTAAATGAACAATATAAGAATTTAAATTATATTTAATTTTTTTTAATTTATTTCTTAGAATTATGTCAATAGTTTATTTATTTTAGTTTTATCTATTATAACAGTTTTAAATATGTATATATTATTTATATAGTATGATTTAGCTCATTATTATTTTTAAAAATTTCTCGTCTCAAAGATCAAATAAGTCTTATCATTATGTATACATCTACTACTGAAATTATTTAATTATATATTTATTGTGTTACCCATAGCTTAGAGTTGTTCATATTATTTTCCACAACTCCCATTTATAGATGAATTTAGTTTTTTTTTCTTATAATAAAATTATATTCACTATTTTTTTATTTTACTGCTCAAATTATGTCACGATCCAAATTCCCAACCTTAGGGATCATGATGGCGCCTAATGACACACTTGCTAGGCAAGCCAATATTATAGTTCTCTTAACTATTTCCTTTAATTAACCATTTAAACAGGATAAAATAAATTTTAAATTAAACTTGATCTAATGGATTTCAATAAATAATTCCAAATATATAATAGTAAACAATCAATTAAACTGAGCCATGAACTAATTATATAAATAAACGTAGAACTACCCTAGAGTCTAGTGTCACAATTCACGAACTACTAAAGAATACTACAAATACTTGGGTAAAAGAAATAATGTAACTGTTCTAAATATAATAAAACAACATTTATGAAAATAGGAGAAGACTTTTGAGATTTGCGAACACCGGCAGATATACGTCGTGTCTGCGAATAAATGAATAGCCGCTCTAAATATCTCTACAGCTGGCCGGTACCTGGATCTGCACAAAAGAGTGCAGAGTGTAGTATTAGTACAACCGACCCCATGTACTGAGTAAGTGCCGAGCCTAACCTCGACGAAGTAGTGACGAGGCTACGGCGGGGCATTAACAACATATAGCATGTGACCATAATATATACAATAACAAAATAAAAAAATTCTACGCGAAGTAGTGACGAAGCTACGGCGGGACATTAACAACATATAGTAAGTTTCCAAATCTTTGTTTTTCTTTGAAAATTAATAAAATATATAAATGTCCTCCCTTATCGCTCCTTGTTGCGGCGTGCAATCCGCTCCCACCTGTCCACCCTTATTTCTCCTCCCTAAATATATATCACCCTTATTCCTCCTGTTGCAGCGCAACCCGATCCCACATGTCCACCCTTATCACTCCTTGTTGCGGCGTGCAACCCGCTCCTACCAGACATCTCATATCAATTTATTCATAAATTTCACAATTTAGGCCAAGCCTTTCACAGTATTTTTGTTTCAACAATTGCAAACAGAAAAAAGTATCGCTCGTAAGCTTTAACCAATATCATTCCATAACATAGCGAGCCAGAATATATGTAACCATCGTAACACTGTCAACCCAACTCAGTCTTTATATATCATGATAGATTCAAGAGAACAACCAACACTTTTAACCCACTTACAATAACAATTGGGAATAAATCAATGAAACCAAATAATCATGTAAACCTTAACAATCACGAAACAGTTAAACTGCATTTCTCACAACTTCCTCAATATTATAAAAAATGAAACCAGCAGGAACATATATATACAAATATATATATATATATATATATATATATAT